>JAJOOS010010254.1:0-18827 GCA_029582725.1 Solanum chiquidenum
GGGTCAGGGCAGACTTGCCTGTTGGCTGTGGGAAATTTAGACGTGGGAGCTCCAAATATACTTCTGATCGACTTATATTTTCTCATCAAATGCAGTGCAAAAAGGACAAGAGAGGTCTGTACATTGTATATCCCAGAAAAGGGGAAACATGGGCCCTTTTCAAGGATTGGGATATTCGTTGGAGCTCCGATCCTAAGAGTTATAGGAAGTACAAGTATGAAATTGTGGAAGTTCTTTCTGATTTTGTTGGGAATGCTGGAATCCAAGTTGGTTACTTGGAAAAAGTGACTGGATTTATTAGCATATTTCAGCGAACAAGGCCGACTGTAGTTGGTGCATTCTTTGTAAAGCCAAAAGAACTTTACAAGTTCTCTCATCGAATTCCCTCCAAAATGTCTGGAACTGAACGAGAGGATGTACCCGTGGGATCGTTTGAACTTGATCCTGCTTCTTTACCCCTCAATCCAAATGATATTTGGTGCCCTGGGAAATAGAACAAGAGCACAGGGCTGCAAAATCTGCACTGGTAGAAGATGTTCTAGCACACATGATTCTGTAGTTTTTGGAAGAAGTTGTGTATTATGGTACCCGGATAGTCCCTAAGTTTTTGTTAAGACTCTTATCTGTAGACATACAGATTCTCTGTCTTCTGCTTTGATGCAGTGAAAGGTGTTTTCTCCATGTTAATGAAGCTATGTTTTATTTTTAGGTTCCTTGACAAAACTTTAACTAAAAGGCTAATCAATTTATCCTTATGAAAATAAAAACTAAAAGAAAGAAATTTAAAAGTAACCTTATAATTATATCATTGAAGATTAGAGAGTGTAATTATCTCCTCTCAATTATACTTACTAATTAAGTAATTATTATTTGGCCAAATAAGCAGATCAAACTGTATAGTTGTATACTATTGTATTCGAATTCAATCGTCATGTGAGCTTTTAAGCAGGTCCGAATCGTTTGGTTGAGTGTATTAGAGAAAATAATATATACATTAGTTTTGTGTATTATTAATATCTTGTTTGGTATAATTTTTTAGTCAGTGTATAATTAATGCTTGCATTACTAATATACTTTATTGCGTATTGAGGTATGTATTATTAATATCATGAATTTCTATGCATTAGTAATATAATGAGTTTCAATGCATTCATTATCATGTTTAAAAACACAATTGTCTCTCAAAACTTTTTCCACATCATTTCCATCATATTTGTAGAGGGTATTTTTATAAACAAACATAAAAAAATCATATAATGCATATTATTTTTAATATATCAAACTAAATATTGTATAATCAAATTTTCATCATAATTAATGTAAGCAAAAATAATATTATTAACATTACTAATACACAATATTATGTATTATTCTTGCACATATAATTTTTTTATACGCTCTATCAAACAAAAAAAAGGTGGTTACTGGTTAGTCAATGCAATTGGACACAATTTCGTTTGACAAAGCTTGAAAGGATAAAACGATCAACTTTACTAAATCTTATATTCTTTCTTACCAAAAAAAAAAGGACTAAATTTTATATAGTACGTGTCCATTCCTCTTCTATCCCCTCTCTCTCTCTCTCTCTCTCTCATACTAATCATGGATCTTCTCTCCCTAAAATCCACTGTTTTAGTCTCAAAAAAGCATGGTAGGAACTACCTCCTTAGGTCAAAATTTAACTATCTGCAGCTTCAAGGTAACCTTTTTTAATCTACTCACAGAGTATGTAGACTTGTAGTGAAACAAGGGTACCATAATGAGATGTTTATGAAGAATTGACTTAGAATGTGAAAAGAGTGAATCTTTACTACTCAAAATCAGTTTGCAATAAGTTGTTTGAGCTTTAATTAGAAAGATTGTGATTAGTGCTTCAAGTTTGAAACTTTTTGCTTTCCTGGGGGTTTCTGTTTTGATTTTTTTTGCATTTGAATGAAATTTTATGGTTTAGTATGATTATCTTCTTTGCTAATTTCATGCTTAACAAACTAAAATAGCTAATCTAACCATGAAATTTGTCATGCGATGACTTGTTCTTTGAGCCCATTTTGGAATATTGTGATTAATTGAAGTTTGAAACTTTTTGCTTTCTTGGGATTACCTTATCTTTTTGCAATGCATTATATGAAATTCTATAACTTAGTATGCTTTCCTTATTTGCTAATTTCAAGTTTTACTGCAAAAATATTTAATAGTATCTAGTAGGTTCATGAGGATTTTTGCATAGAGATTTCTCTGAACCCATTTTGAAAATTTCTGATTCTTGGTTTAAGTTTGAAACTTAATGATTTATTGAGGATTCTGTCTTGACACCCTATTGAATTAGATGAAGCGGATGTTTGTATTAACTTATTTCAAGTGTTTCGGGCTTTTAAGCACTTTTCTAAAAAAAATTGTGTGTTTGAAAAAAGATATAAAGTACTTTTAAGCACTTACTTTTAGGCTAAAAAGGTACAAAAATAAGCTAAAAGCTAAGAGTTGGGTATTTCCAACTTTTAACTTTTAGCTTATAAGCTATTTTTAAAAAGCCAATCCAAACATCCTCAAAAATCTGTTTATCTTATAAGGTCGTATGTTTAATTTTCTGTTTTATGATATGACAGGGATTATACTGCTTGAGATAAATGTATAGATGGGTTACTTTTTTTGTTTTGCTTACGTACATGTAGATAATGTTTTTCTTCCTACGGCCAAAATATTTGTTGATTGGCTGGTTTTAGATTCCTATCTTTATTTGGCTATGTTCCAAGATCATGAAGGTTGAGAAATATTTACTTAAACGGAAAAAAATGTTTTTAATCTTGTATTTGGGGTTTGGGGATGCTTGGTTAATGATCATGATTTTGTGCCTTTCTTATGGATTATTATTTTAGTACATTCAGCCTTGATAAGTAACTCCCTTTAGATTTATTGTTTTTCTTGATCAGGTTTTTAGTTTTCGAGATTGTTACTCTTCTCAGAAGAAAAAAAGATTTTGAGGACTTTGAATATGTCACTAGTTCATGATGGGAACTGAAGATAAAGCACTGTTTTGTTTCTGTCATTGGGGTAAGAAGAATAAGGTGCTTCCAGATGGATCCACTTCGTATGTGGGAGGTATTACCCGGCAGGTTATTGCAAAGACAGGCATAAAGTATAATGATTTTGTGAATGCAGTTTTTGACCGACTAAGCATTGATCCTTCGGATAAGATCTTGCATTTTACTGTGAAGTTTGATAGATCCCAATTGATACAGTTGAGCGACCAAGAAGATGTCAATACTCTCTTACAATTTAATGATGATTTTGCACATGTTTATGTATCAAGTTTGGAGATGGAGCCTGATTCTAGACTCCCATCAGTTGGCGCGAAAAAAATTGAACCCTTTGTTTCTGATTCAGAACCAGATTCTAATCCTGTACGCAATGATGAAAATGGTTTGGCAAGCCCTCTGAAGAAAGCATGGGCTCACCAGTCAGCTAGAGACGGTAAACCTCAGCAGAAAGAAGCTGTTGGCAGTGATAATCAAAAGCACGCTGGTGTAACCAGGTCATACAGTAATTCCGTTGAAAAATTAAATCAAAATGGAGCAGGCCTCCCTGAAGGGGGTCTGCAAAACAACAATTCCAAGGTTTGTACAGCTAATGAACAGGCTTCTTGGTCATCAGGTGGTGCGGAAAAAGTTGAACTTACTGTTGATTCAGATTCTGAATCAGAATCAGAAACAGATACTGTTCCTGAGAGTAATCTTCCAGAGGTGTATGATTACCCTGACCCTGAATTTAGTGTTTTTGATAAGCATAAAGCACAAAATTGCTTTGCAATTGATCAGATCTGGGCTTGCTATGATACTGCTGATGGTATGCCAAGATTCTATGCCCACATTAGGAAGGTATACAGTCCTGAATTTAAGGTGATGTTCAGTTGGCTTGATGCTTATCCAGAAGATCAGAGGGGCAGAGCTTGGGTCGGGGCAGAGTTGCCTGTTGGCTGTGGGAAATTTAGACGTGGAAGTACTGAATTCACCTCTGATCGACTTACATTTTCTCATCAAGTGCAGTGCGGAATGGGCGAGAGAGGTCTGTACATTGTATATCCAAGGAAAGGAGAAACGTGGGCGCTTTTCAAAGATTGGGATATTAGTTGGAGCTCTGATCCAGATAATCATAGGAAGTACAAGTATGAAATCGTGGAGATACTTTCTGATTATGTTGTGGATGTTGGTGTCCTAGTTGGTTATTTAGATAAAGTTTCCGGATTTGTTAGCCTTTTCCAGCGAATGAGGCCGACTGAAGTTGGTACATTCTTTGTAAAGCCAAATGAACTTTACAAGTTCTCTCATCAAATTCCTTCTTTTAAAATGACTGGAACTGAACGAGAGAGTGTACCTGCGGGATCCTTTGAACTTGATCCTGCTTCTTTACCCCTCAATCCTGATGATATTTGGTACCCTGGAAAAGTTATGGAAGACAGCAGGGCTGCTAATTCTGAACCTGTAGAAAACGATCTACCTGCAGTTCCACTTGGAGCTAGAGATAAATCAAGGAAAGCAACAACATCTCTGAAGTCGGGGGATGGCATCCATTCTACTGATGGAGAGTCTTCTAAGGTTCAAATACCTCCTAAAAAAATGTACATCTCTGAGAAAAAGCGAACTCAGATGAGCTCTTGTTCTGCCAATGACGGTCCTTCCACTGACTTCGACGATAATTGTGTTAAAAAAAGCCGTCACTCAAGTCCCCGCATGCCAATTCATTTGTCATGTCAAGCTGATAGAGAGTTGCATTCACGCACGAAGAGATTTGGTCTCAGCAACTCCGTTGGAAGCTCCACAAAAGTATCAACTTTTTCAGATGATAAAGGTTTTGAAGAAACTTTTTGTGATTTCGAGATGGACAGATCTACGGGGAAGTTTCAAGTAAATCAGGTATGGGCTATTTATGGTCAAAATAGCACATTGCCAAATACTTACGCTCTGGTTAAGAAGATAGTTCCTGTCCCATTCAAATTGCATGTAGTCCTCCTTGAATCATGTGCAGGGCCTAAAAATGCTGCTCAGTCAGTTTGTGGAATGTTCAAAGTCCAGAATGAAAAACATCAAGCCTGTGATCCTAGCTCATTCTCCCATGTGGTGAAAGCAATCTCTGTTAAGAACAGGTTTGAAATCTATCCAAGAGAAGGAGAGATTTGGGCACTGTACAAGAGCTTGAAAAAATCAGGTTTGGATCCAGACAAGTTTGAGTACGAGTTAGTGGAGGTCATCGAGTATTCAAAAGACTGGATAAAAGTTTCGTCCCTGGTTCGTGTGAATGGTTTTAAGTCGGTCTTTAAAAAGCAAACATCGAATTCTGTTATTTTAGAAATACAAAAAGATGAGTTTTGGAGATTCTCTCATCAGATCCCTGCATTTCAGCTGACTGGAGAAAAAGGAGGGGTTTTGAGAGGCTGCTGGGAGCTTGATCCTGCTGCAGTACCGTGTTCTCTGTTAAGTGATGCACTTGTTAGTGTGTGATGGGATCGAAGGGAGGGCAACAAGGTAGCAGATGCTCTAGCACACATGATTCTGTAGTTTTTGGAAGTTGTATATTATGGTGCCCCTCCCCCTTTTGTAATGGGTTTATACACCCAACAAAGGACTAAATATGGTAGGATAGTACCCACGTTCTTGTAAAGACTAATTATATATAAGAGAAAAAAATAAAGTTTTTGTAGACATGATAGATTCTGTCTTCTGCTTTACTCCAGTGACGGGTGTTTTTCACCAGAACTAACTGATGGTGTCACCAACTCACCATGGTCTAGAAACGCTGGCTGAATGACGAAATTGAAGGATGATATCATATAGGTTCATTGACTGCATAACACCACCCTCCTGAGACCCCTCTCGTGGGATTAAAGATTAGAAACCAAAGAACTTAGGTGTCTCTTGGTCTGCACTGTGAAGCCGAGAATTGTGAAACAATTGTAAGATCTTAAAAAGAAGGGTTGGAAGAGACCAAGAACACAACTTAAACACATTTTGCCAGCGTCTTTGTGACCTCTGATTATATCAATCAAGTCTCATGATGAAATTTTCAAGTTAATGGAAGAATTTCGTAATCTTAGAAAATCCATTTGACTTGTAAATTGTTCAGAAGAAAACATTAATCTGATATCAATATTTCATGTCACTGAGCACCAAACTACATATAAATGATAGCCATGCTGTTTACTCTCTATTTTTCCTTTCCTTCTTGGACAAGCTGAAATTTCAGTTTTATATAACTGTGGTGCAGAAAGTTAAAAATCCTGCTTTAAGACACAAGCTATTTGAACAACAAAGGTTATGCCAATTGTTCAAGGGAACTAAACGAAAATAATTAAAAAACAAATTTTCGATTACAAGAGACCTTAGTTGTATATAAAGGTGTGGGGTACAGTTTCACCAAGAAGGCACTCCCAGCTATATGCAAAGAACTGCAGCTATGCTCCAGAAAAAACGACAAACAAATTTGGCATGGTAACCTGCAAGGCTGCAACATTAAGCCAGAAACTTATTTTTAGGTGGCTCAAGCAGGAGAATGATGGGTCCAATTTCAACAGGTGGAGGAAATATACCATTTCCTCCAATTAAATAAATCCTCCATATGCAGATTAGTGAAATCCGTGAAGTAAAACTTAAACAAAGCTTTAATGGAGCAAGTAACAACTTGAAGTGGTTGAGTACACTTTGCCAGGCTGTTCCAAGCTAATGGTGTCTACGACGATCCTTCTCCCGGGATGAGTAAGACTGGTAATCACGATCTGCATACACAGAAAGTTGTCAAATACAGTTCATCAGGAGTCAGGACTAAAGATCAGACAAAAGTATAATAGTGTTTACCTCGAGAAGAGTGATGTTTTAGTTTCTCTGAGTGACCTGCAATATTTAGATCAGCTTGAGTAAGACAAAGCAGAAAAACTAGCCAATTAGACATAGAAGAAACTGGACATTAAACATTCACGAACCTACATGAATGTCAAGAAGTCTGGAAATTAGACAATCGCAAGTCAACCAAGAACTTACCTTTGTCTCTTGAACGATGACTCCTTTCCTTGGATTTTTCTCTCTCCCTTTCAAAGTCGTCTCTCTCCCTTTCCCTGTCAGATTCCCTTCCCCTATCACGTTCACGAGACTTTAGTCTTTCCTTATCCCTCTCTCTCTCCCTGTCTCTGCCCCTGTCCCTCTCTCTTTCCTTATTCTTTTCTCCACCAGCATCTATTCTATGGTCTGTTCTTCCTGGCTCTTCTTTTGACTCCCCTTCTGAAGGCATGTTTTTCAAGTCCTCATCACTCTTCTTTGAGTCCTTCAACTTATCGAGGACAGCTTTTGTTACTGCCTCCTTAGCGACTTCCTCAGTATCTTCATTCACTGGTGGAGCATCCAACAAACCTTCCTACAAAGAAAAAAAGGAGGAGAGGGGTTAATATCGAATTGGGCGTGTTCTATGGCAGATGGATATCAAATTGAAAGACAGGTAAGTGCTTTTTACCTTAGATACAGGAAGCGATGGTGAGTCCCTTGATCTGTTTGATGTAGCAAAGGAACCTCCTTCCTTGCATACAGGAATGTATTTTGCTTTTGGAAGACTGTAAAGATGAGCGAGAACTCTGCAAACTTCATCTATACCAGCCTTGTCTGCATCAAATGCTTTCCACCAAGGAGGATTCTCTGGGAGGGGCACTTGAAATCTACGGGCTGCAGCATATACAACTCCACAGGCCACAACCTCACTCTTGAATCGTACACAGAGTGTTGTGCGCAAACTGCTCACAAACAAAAGCACCCAAGAGGGTTTTATGGTTCAGAAACATTACAAATTTCTAGGCAATCGACAATTAATTATTGATCACTACTGCCCTGTTAGTTAAAGTTTCATCCAAGAGTACCATTACATCAATTAGAAGAAAAAATATACATTCCAAAAAAAAAAAACGATACCTTGATGAAAGAAGTAACTTCCCACTAACATCCCATTAAAGGTTTGAAAAAACAAAAGTGATACCATGGGCCGAGGATTAGCTTGGACATTTTAGATAATGATGATGGAGGGTTTCTGATTTTTCTTGTTGATTTGGTATATACAATATATCTCTATGTCACCAAAGAGGTACTTACTGTATAGCAGATACCATCTTATTTACATACTTCAACTATATGTTAATAATACAAGGAAAAGGATGTAGGCATCACCTGGTTTAATTTAAAACCAGCAATGGCATAATAAAATGAAAGAGATGGTTATATTTCCTTTATTTGGAAAAATGAAGTGTGTAAGATGGGATTCCTCACAACATAGAAATTCAGAATGGATAAGAGAAAGACATTACAAAAGAAAAACACCACCAAAAAGCTTGTCAAACTTCTAGTCATTTAATTTGAGTAGATTCCTTAAAACTCGAACATCTTTTTTTGACATCAGTTACATGACTATTTCATTTTTTAAAGGACAGATATAGATCTTGATGACTGTTTATATATTCATCATGCCACACCTAATGTATGAACTAAAAAATTTAACCAATTTTCAAGCTAATATCAGAGTTTATGCTGCCAAAAAAAAAAAAAGATGGTACAGATCAAGTGTGATGGCCAAAACACAAATATAGCTTCAACAATTTTAAACTACTGAGGCGTTAAATGTCTACATAATACATGACGGTGATCAAGTGCTAATATAACTAGTAGCAATTCAAGAAATACTTTCTGTTGTCAACACCAACATGAAAAAACATATTCAGATAAACATAACACCTAAACAATTTTTTTTTGAGAATGAAAACATAACAACACCTAAACAATACTCACCTGTCATTTGCAAGATTCCAAGCTTCTTGTCTCAATTCTGCGGGTGTTTCAAGAGTTGCAAGGTAGTTTGATATAAATTTATGAGGATGCTCGACATGGCAGATGAAACCCATCTCTTTCAAAAGATGCCTCTCTGTTCTGATTATGTCTGCTTTCAAATCAATATATTTCTGCAAAAGAGACCAAAAATATTGGAGAAAACACCAATGGAATGTATCAACTTGATGTTGTTACAATAAAATAAAAAACCCAAACACCAATGAATGTAAGAAATGCAAACTTGGTGGGCACAAATGCATCGGAAGGAATAGCCCCTTAAAAAAGCAGGGTAAAAAGGGAAGCTGCAGATAGATGATTTTACTTATGAATTAATAACAGGAGGCTTGCAGCGACACTATCAGCCTCTAATGAGGTCTGGTGACTTGCAATTGTATCAAAACATTGATCTTACCATACTGGAAATATTATTGCAAACTAACATGTAGATAGAAATAAACTATTTTCTCAGGTAAATGAGATATCTAACCTTCGAAGATGTATCCAGATGTTCTATAGGTAAGTTTTCTCTCCTACATTCCATTCTGTGGAAAACAACAAGCACCTGCCTTGCTTTTCTCGGGCTTTCTTCGAGTTTTGATGCAAGCCAAACACAACTAGCAGCAACCCTCTGCAAGTTAACACAAAAGAACCACACATCAGCATGAATAACACACAAAATTTTTGAAGGAAGTAGGAGTTGGAGCAGAGGGGGAAAAGAAAGAAACCTTCACATTAAAACGAGCAAATGATTTCTTGCAGTAAAAGCGATGAAATAACACTTGACCAGTGGCCATTACAGCTTGAGGTCTGCAAATTATCGTGTTAAGGAGACACCCAAAGCCAAATGTAGTGAACTTTATATCAAACAAGTAACAGCAAAAATCAACCCAAATGTTATGATTCGTATACCTTCATATTAACTCGCATAAAAAAAAAAGGATACAATCTGAGCAAAATTCCACATTCTTGAACGAGATCACAACCATAGATTCGAAGTGCTGTTTCTGTAACATCATCAATTCCATCTTTCCTAGAAGGAGAGTCTATAAGCTGCTCCTCTGCTAGATAAAATGTGTCTATTGCCGTGTAAATCATAGTTGAACTTCAAGAATCCCCTAAAACTGAAACAAGAAACAAAAAATCGGTAACCCCACATAACCCAACAGTATAATCAAACTACACAGAGCATCACCGAATGAACTTTGAATCCTAATCAAATAAACCTACCTGTATAAACAATTCAAATTAAAAACACCCAACCCAGAAACAAGAAACAAGTAAAAATTACGCCTATAAGCGGAACAAATCTATAAACAAAAGAACTGATTGTCGAGCCATGAATGAATAACTATACGATTTGTAACAGAAAAAGAAAATACCAAGATACCCCACAAACCCTAGAATGCTAACTGTAAATATATACATACATACATAGCAGTGTAGCAGAGTTTCAAAGATTCACTTACATGGGGTAACCACGATTGAGGAAGAAGAAGAAATCGTTGTTGAAGCGCTAATTTCTTTTTTTTCAAACTAACTCTCTACTTCGGTTCGACCTAATATAGGTTTTTGAGTTTCGGGTTATTTGTTTTATAGGAACATAATATTAGTATTCTTTTGTTTCTTTATTTTATCCCTAAACACAACTGGTTTAAAAATATCTCTATCCAATAATAGTTTGGTTCAGAAATATTTATACAGCTAATAAATATATCTTCTTAAACACATTTTATTTCTAAGAAAAAAATATTTTAATAAATAAATCAGTAGGAAATAATATAATTTTTAATCTGATTTATCAATTAAAATAGAATAACTCAAAAGATTAACTATTAATCCACTGATAGTGGATAAGAAAATTACGTCAGTTCACTTTTAGAAATATTTATTTGTTTTAATTTAATTATTATATTTTCACATGTAAATATTAGTGATTTTTCAGCTTTTCTTTTTCTTTTTTAAAGCACGTTTTACGGATCTAGCATTTTTTTTTTCAAATAACGTTTAGATATTTTTTATGCTATGAGTATTATTTAAATAAATTGGAATACATATGATGGTATATGGATCAAAGTTTGTTTTTTATTAATTTTTATATTTTTGATTAAATGAACTAAGAAGAGAAAATACAATATGAAGTGAACGGGGTAATTTTCTTATCCACTATCGGTGGATGATAATTAATCTCATAGCTCAATGTACTTTTTTAACTGATAATATAGATTATATATATAAGATGATACTAAATTCATAGTTAAATTTCATTTAGATAATGGTATTTAGAAGTTCTAATAAAATAGAGTTAATTTTTGAGCAACTTTCACATATAGCAAATATAAAATTCATATTTATATGCTATAACAAAGTTTGCATAATTGCGCTCTATAGCAAACATATATATGTATAATTCGCTATACATATACAAAAAAAAACAGTTGTATAATTCGCTATACATATACAAAGAAGGAAAAATTACTTGGATGCGTGCCTTTTAATAAATAATTACTGATTTTAGCGATACTTTTTATTTATTACCATTTATAGCAATACTATGTTAAATTGTATTATAAGTGTATTAAAATGTGTGATAAATGTATTATCCATCAATAAAACTTGTATTATATGTGAATAATAAATTGTTCTTTGTAATATGAATTAAAAGTGTATTATACATGTGTTAAAAGTGATCAAGTGAAAAAAAAATGTTATTGCTATAAATGGTAAATATTTTTTATTTATAGTATATTTATGTAAGTTTCCCAACAAAGAAAGCAGTTGTATAATTCGTTATACATATACAAAAGAAAGCAGTTGTATACAAAAGATCAATTGTATAATCTGTGTATGTATAAAACGAGAAAGAGAGAAAGACAAAAGAAAACTAGGCAGGGAAATATTTGTATTGTATAATTATAAGTGTATAGGATGAAGATATATGTATTTGCGTGTGTATATACAATTCTCTCTTGCTTTATACAAACAGAAGCACAATTTATACATTTCGTTTTTGTTTGTATAAGCGAGAGAGGCGAGCGAGATTTGGGAGAGGGGAGAGCGAGATTTGGGAGAGGGGAGAGAGGGGAACGAAAATATATGTATATATACAATTTCCCCTCGCTTTATACAAACACAAACACATTTTATACATTTGTGTTTGTATAAAAGCGAGAGAGGCGAGCGAGACTCCACCAGGGAGAGTGGCGAAAATAGCAATAGTTTGCTACATGGTACAATTAAATCAAAGTATATTTATAGCATTTAATTTGAATTAATAGTTTGTTATTATATACAATTTTCCCTTAATTTTTTTATAAGCATTTGCTAATAAAATAAAAATTATTTCAAATTGTGCATCTATTTTTAGGAAATACTCTTACTTTTGTTCAATTCATTTATTTATTTTTAACTTTTTATTGTGTGTTAAGTGGTATCATGGACGTGCCTAGAGACACTAGTAACGAACCATTTGAGGTGTAGATGATGAGGCATCTTCAAAATCTGTTCCACATTCTTTCCGTGTCTCAACAAGAAAGACGAGGTCACTATTTCTTTCGATAAAGACTTTCTTTATTTCGTAACCTTGTCTTTAGATGCCCTTTCTTAAATTGTATTAACTTTCGAGATGAACAGAATGATCAAGTATTGAGTTTCCATGTTGGAAGACGTTTGATTCTGCACTTATTCAATTTTGAATTCTCATCAATAAGTTGATTATATGTGTTTTGCCAAAAGTGAGATAAATACTTAATAGATGGTATCACTAGTTATTAACATCATGATAATGATAATCTGCATTCCCAAACAGACACTGTAGTGGCTCTCTGATCTCTCCCTTGTTGCATAGATTTTCAGTGTTTTCTTCTGTGAAAATTCCTCCTGCGCCTTTTATGTCCCCTCTGTAGTATGCATGTCATTTCATTAATGATAGTTTCAAAAGAGTCTATGAACCATCTTGGCCTTTCAAAGCGGTATATCAGATACACTATGCCAAATCCAAATGTCAAGCCACAACCATACCCCATTAGGACAGATTGCCAAGTCATTTCGTTAAGAAAACTTGGCTCATCTTCTTCTTGTTCAACCGATGATACTGGTACTGATGCACTCTTATGCTTCCCACATTCATTTGACAGTGGAAATCCACATAATTCAGAGTTTCCTAAATAGGAATCATTTGAAAACGTATTGAACTGATTACTCTGAGGAATAGGTCCAGCAAGATGGTTGTGTGACAGATTTAGGACCGCGAGAAATGTGAGACTCGCCAACTCCACTGGAATTTTGCCGGTAAGCTGGTTAAATGAAAGGTCCAGAGCTTCAAGAGTGCTCATGTCCTTCATTTCAATAGGAATGTGTCCTGTGAGGTTGTTATGCGATAAATTCAGCAGCAGAAGTGAATTCAAGTTCCCAATGAATTTAGGGATTTCTCCTTCAAACTTGTTCATTGACAAATCGATTGTTGTGAAAATCTTCAAGATCTTGTTGAATTCAATCTCTTGATTTTTCATCACTAATATCATCGATTCAGCATAGTGATCTTTATGATAAACCCCATTCCGAGTGTTAGGACCTTTGAAATATAAAGTTTCCTCAAGATACTCCAATCCTGATTTGTGTGCATCCAAGTTTATCATAACTTTGAAACTTTTTAAAACCTTTGTAGGTAAAGAGCCAGTAAATGAATTGCCTGAGAGATCAAAGATCCTCAAATTTGGAAATGGTGATTTCGTTTGGGAACCACCAATGGGTCCATAAAATCTATTAGATTTCAATATGAGAACCTCCAACTCGTGCAGTGTGTCCAACCAAGTGGGAAATGTATCGTGAATTTTGTTGTTTCCCAAATCAAGGAGTTTTAAGGATGTACAGTTGACTAGGGATGTTGGGATGGGACCTTCCAATTGATTTTTGCTCAAATTAATATGACCTAGTGCACTATTCTTTGGGAATTTGTTTGGGATGGGTCCATGGAAGTTATTAGCTCCTAAGTCTAAGACCTTGAGCAATAGGGAAGAAGTAAACAAGCAATAGGGAATTTCAGCACTCAAATTATTGTAAGACAGATTTATAAGATGAAGTTCAGTTATGGTGCAAATGGGAAATGGAAAAGGTCCACTGAGTGAATTTGATTGAAGATCAAGTACCCTTATTGTCTCCAAAGGTAGATGGTCTAATCTTGTAAGGAAGTTGTGAGAGACATTAAGGAATTGCAATGCACTCAAACCGCCAAACCATTTAGGGAACTGACCATGAATTTCATTCTCGGAGAGATCCAAAACCCATAATTCCTTAGAGTTCAATAAGAAATCTGGGAAATCTTTCACACGACAAGAGCCTAAACGTAAAGAACGAAGAAGGGGAAAAGTGGTATTGATATTGCTACTCCATGATAAACCACTATGAGAAAGATCAAGATATTGAAGGTTTGTCATGCTTGAAAACATTTCTGCTCCAATCTCCCCGCTCAATTTATTTTGTTCAAGATAGACAGCAGTTAAGTTCAGAAGATCTCCAAGCGATTGAGGTATGGGACCAGAGAATTGATTATGAGACAAATAAAGCTCTTCTAGAGAATTGGTCTTAAACTCGGGAAGTGGTTCACTGAAACGATTCCTCCCCAGTAATAACTGTATCAATGAAGGAAGACTAGTCATCCAAGACGGGATAGATCCATTGAGTGAGTTTTCAGACAAATCAAGGTAAATTAGATTTTGAAGCCTGCTAGCAGTAAAAGGAGGAAGTGGACCACTGAGTGAATTGTCTCTCAAACTCAAATCTTCAAGCTTTGTCAAATTCACAAGAGAAGATGGGAAAGGGCCAGTGAAGTTGTTGTTGTGTAGTAGTAAGTGTGTAAGCATTTGCAAGTTGGAAAAAGCATCAGGAATTTTGCCTTCCAAATGGTTGTGTGAAAGATCCAGTTGGGTAATTTGTGAAAGATTCCTGATAAATTCTGGAAAAGGACCCATGAGGTTGCACTTAGAAAGTCGTAGAATCTTTAAGGCTTTGAGAGTAGTAGTTCCGAGTGAATTGGGTATCCCTCCAGAAACATTATTAAAAGAGAGATCTAACTCCCTTAGTGAATGAGTACTACTGCTCCAGTTAAAGTACTTGGGTAAGGAAACAGTGAGATCAAAATTTCCTGACAATCTGAGAGTTTCCAGATTGGGTAGGAGGAAAATGCTTTTTGGCAAGTCTCCTTGCAACTTACTGCTTGCAAGATTTAGATATCTCAAAGAAGAAGAGAATGAAACATTCATGGGTATGCTGGATGAGATGTATACCTTATAAAGAGAAAGTATCTCTAACTTGGTCAAGTTTTGAAAGATCATATTGAATACTTCCTGACTGAACTTGACATCGAAATTACTAGAGAGATCAAGGGATACCAAACTGGACAAGTGTGAGATTTCTAACGGTATTTTACCATGGAAAGAACAATAAGAAAGGTTGAGATGCGTTAAGCTAACCAACTGACCAATCCCCTGTGGAAATTGAGAGCCCAAAAAGCCATTAAGGGAAAGATCGAGTGTTTGAAGATGAGGAAGCTGGAAAAGGCTACTATTGGGATGTAGAGTACCTCCAAGTCTGCTACAACCGAGGTCCAAACTAATGACATGGCCAGTTAAGAGATTGCAGGTAACTCCATCCCACCTACAACAATCCATACTACTCATATTCCACGACGTCATCTTAGGATAAGAAGATTCACAATAACCATCGTCTGTCACATTAAATGAATGCTTAAACTGTAAAAGTGCAAGGGAATCTTGAGAAGAGCAAAGTGGATTCCCAAATGAAAAACAAACCATCAGAAATAGAATTATAAGAGACAATATTATTCTCTCCATCTCTCTCTCTTTAATTTCTCTTCTATGTCTAATACCAACTATAACTAATGGAAAGACAAGCTATCATTTATATACAGTTCCAAACCATCACAAAGACTTTGTGCACCTGAATTGCTTGTCCAAACTAGGCACGTCCATAGTCAATTGTATTTAAAGAGACCCCAATGGTAAGTTGCCTCGTTGTGTAAATGATAGTATTTCACTTCTTTCAAATTGTGATTATTGTACAAAAAAATACTATAGTTTGTGCAAAATAATACCCGGCCTGTGATCCACCTCAATGAAGAGTATCACACAAAAAGATAAATCAACTAATTAATGCATTATTAAGCAGAAATAGTGCTAATTAAAGGTTTCATTCAAGTAAAATCACCATAAAATTAAGCAGAAATAGTGATTTCATATTTAAATAGTCGAGTAAATATCTTAAAAAATCACTCAAGTATGTGAAATTATTTCAAAAAGTCACTCAACTAATTTGTTTTGTATCAATAAAGTCACTCAACTTATGGATTTTCTTTTATAATTAAAATCACTCAACTTGAACTATTTTTCTAGGAAATCTTTATAACCAAAAAATAAAAGAAATAATTACACAAATTGTAGTTTATAATATTATGCTTAACTCTCTTATTTTATTTTCTTTAACAAATATTTTCTTAACCTAATTATCATTAACATAAAAATTTATGATTTAATTAAATTTCCATTTATCATACATTTATTTAAATTTTTTATGTTGATATAATTTCTTCCTTCCATTAATATATGCCTTGTCGATTATTTGTATATGATTACAGACGTGCATCCATAATGATTAAATGGATATATTTGTTGCTGATTTTGGCTTCATTAGCTGATCTGTACATTCTTTCATAACCTACGCATTCCGTTTAAGTATTTCTTTAATTGCATGTATGTTGACCAATTTAATAAATGTATGATAAATGGAAATTTAATTAAATCATAAATTTTTATGTTAATGATAATTAGGTTAAGAAAATATTTGTTAAAGAAAATAAAATAAGAGAGTTTAGCATAATATTATAAACTACAATGAAAATAAGTATTACAAAACTAAACTTGAAGGGTGGTTTGTGTAATTATTTCTTTTATTTTTTGGTTATAATGATTTCCTAGAAAATAGTTCAAGTTGAGTGATTTTATAAAAGAAAATCAATAAGTTGAGTAACTTTATTGATACAAAACAAAATTGAGTGACTTTTTGAAATAATTTCATATACTTGAGTGATCTTTTAAGATATTTACTCTAAATAGTGCTCTGAATGATTTGTACAACTTGTCATCGTGCAAACTTTTATTGATTGAAGTGTGCGCGCATAAATTTTCACAATAGATAAATAAATAAGACAACTAAAGATCTACTCCCAAACCTAAGGGATCATTTAGTTATTTCACTAGTATTTTTCACGTAAGGATTATTTCGTGGGATATATAATGATTAATGGGTAACATGTTAGTGATTTTCTTAGTATAAAACAAACAAAAGTGACTTCTCTGAGTTATTTTTATAACTTGATGAGTTGATGGTCATTTAAGAAATTTAACTTAGAAATTGTGAAAGTTTCTCGATATAAACTTAAGGGAGACCAGGGCCTAGAGGTATTTAAAGATAAATCGATCTACCTATTAAGCAAAGTAGAAAGTTGCAAACTGGCATCACAATTCACATAGAAAACAAAAAGACAGGTAGTAGAAAAGACTTGGATGTTTGTCTTGACCACATTACATAATTTGCAAAGAAGCTTCAAGTATTTTTCCACATACCTTTTGACCTAGAAAACGTGTGTAGTCCATTTTAACATTTAACAGCTGAACATAATTGACTTTGTGCATCAATCATATATGTATATATCCAATTATGAATTACCAGACAGACAGGGAAAATCACATATCACAAATTGTCTAACTTTGGGTCCAACCTTCATTAATTTAATGCAAATATGCAATCAACTTGATCCAAACATCCAGACAAGAAAATAGATAATTGTTTGCAACAAATTTTAAAGTGACATGAAACTTGGGTGATCATCTAAGTAATCAACTCGGAAATAATATAATTTTTCTCTTAATCTCATCAATTAAATTAAATAACTCAATATACTTTTAAAAATAGATCCAATAAATCAGTAAAGAAGGTATGAATCATCAAGTGTTGTTGGACAGTTTTGAAGAAGAAGACAAGAAAAAATTACTTCAAGTTATTTTTGATGGGCAATCAATCTTTTTTAATTCATGCTTTAGTAATAGAAAGTTTGAAGCTGGTAACTCAGCTTTCTTCTTGATTGACATATTTTTACATTATTTAAGCATTCTCATTTGTAATATCATCATGGAGTGTATTACAAACTCTGTGATGATCAAAAAATACTTAGTTCTCTCTAGCTCTTATTTTCTTCATGTTTGTTAGGTAGCAGAAGTTAGGTACTTCATTAGGATTAGTAAGGTAAGGCCTAGTCCCCCTTGCTTGTACTTGTCCCTATTGATATTTTTTATGTTTAATAAAAGACCGCTAAACACTGTCTAGTAGTAAATTTGCCAAAAAACTAATAAGCTTGTACTTGTCCCTATTGATATTTTTTATGTTTAATAAAAGACCGCTAAACACTGTCTAGTAGTAAATTTGCCAAAAAACTAATAAGCTTGTACTTGTCCCTATTGATATTTTTTATGTTTAATAAAAGACCGCTAAACACTGTCTAGTAGTAAATTTGCCAAAAAACTAATAAGCTTGTACTTGTCCCTATTGATATTTTTTATGTTTAATAAAAGACCGCTAAACACTGTCTAGTAGTAAATTTGCCAAAAAACTAATAAGCTTGTACTTGTCCCTATTGATATTTTTTATGTTTAATAAAAGACCGCTAAACACTGTCTAGTAGTAAATTTGCCAAAAAACTAATAAGCTTGTACTTGTCCCTATTGATATTTTTTATGTTTAATAAAAGACCGCTAAACACTGTCTAGTAGTAAATTTGCCAAAAAACTAATAAGCTTGTACTTGTCCCTATTGATATTTTTTATGTTTAATAAAAGACCGCTAAACACTGTCTAGTAGTAAATTTGCCAAAAAACTAATAAGCTTGTACTTGTCCCTATTGATATTTTTTAT
>JAJOOS010010255.1:0-17919 GCA_029582725.1 Solanum chiquidenum
CTTTAACATTCATATTGATCTCTTGTATATCAACACTTCAAATAGAAATGCATAATTGCTCCATGTTTTTCTTACTTCCTTTCCTGAATACTTTTCATGTAACTGGCTTATCACCTTGATGTTATCATTGGCTTTATATTTTGTGTTTCATCTACTAATGCTGTTGGATATTGTCTTGGTTTGTCTTAATCTTTAGGCACCTGCTAATTGCTTTTGGTGGACTGGCGGGGTTGGAGGAGTGTATAGAAGAAGACAATAACTTGAAGGTACTATTTATGCAAACTTCTATGATGGGGACTTGCCAAGTCTCCAAGTGTTTGAATCTGTATGATGAAACCAAGTATATAGGTGTTATTTTGTTTAGATTTTTCTAAATGATATCCTTTTAACTTACTGAAAATAGAAACATTTTATTTATCCACAGGTATACTACATCAAAGTAGTATTACAAACTAGATTGACTCCATCTGTGCTTTTTGTCATAAATAGTCTAAAACATCAAAAAGTTCTTCTGCCTGTACTAAGACTTTTATGTTTACACCAAAAATAATAAAGAGCTATACAATTCATCTTGAAATTCTGCACATTGTTCTTCTTGCCCTCAAAACATCTTTGATTCCTTTCTTTCCACATTGTCCACCATATACAAGCTGGGACAATCCTCCATCTCTCCTCCTTAATTGTAGTATTGCCAATATTGATCCAACAATTTAGGAGTTGTACTATGTTTCTTGGTTTCACCCAATTGATCTTTCTAAGGCTGCTGAATATTCTCCATAATTGATCTGTCCATTTGCAATGCAAAAAGAGATGGTTGACTGTCTCTGCCTGTTCCTCACACAAAAAGCATCTTGAGCATAGTTGGAACTTCCTCTTCTTTATATTCTCCTGTGTCAGCACTGCTTCCTTTGCTAGCTATTTTTTTTTAAATTTATTTTATTATCAAAAAAAAAATAGAAACATTTTTTCTGTGGCAAGTGGTAGTTTCTGTGACTATCTCCTAATTCGCACTTCCTTTTATTTACTCTTGGATCAACTTGGAGCATATATATAGAGTTAAGAGGCAATATTTTATCATTCTGATATTCCATGACATGAACTGCTAGTGTGTAGTGGGAGTAGATGAAGATGAGCTGCTGCTACTGACTTGATTTTCTACTGTTTAGGGGAAAAGTGCAAAGGAGGTATTTAATTTATATTTGAATACATGTCCACATCAAGGAAGCAGGACAATTCGAACAGAGGTACTTATTCTGGGTTTTTTGTATGTGTATGTTATCTCAAGTTTCTACATCAGAGTAACTCTTTTGCTACCAGTGGAGGTGTCGACTAATTGTATTTCCAACCTTAACACAAACAGGAAGCCATCTTGATTTCTCTGCAATACTTACAAGAGCCAGTCAACAGTGTTCTGCAGAAGATTTAGTACCTTGGACATTAACAATCACTCTTCTGTATGACCTCCTCTATGCTCAGATATTGAAGATATTTCATAGCGAGGAAATCACGAGTTATTGCAGTTAGTGGTGGCTCCTTCTGGTTTTTAGGGAACTCGAGGTGCTTGTACTATGAGCTGAATTGACCAGACTGTATGCACTCTTCTGCCGGTGCTGCAGAATCAAAATTCTTCCCTCCAAAATTTCCAACTTTTGCGAACATCAAATTGGACAGCCTTCAAGTTTTGTTACTTGTCCCGACTATAGTTCACATTTAACTGATAGTTTCTTCTTTTGTTTCCCTTTTCTGTACTCCATTTTTGACATAAAAGTAACAAATGGTAGGTGGAACATGATTTGAGCTTTGGAGTTTGGTAGGCTGGGTTTCAGTTGAACTGATTGACCTTATTTTATTGAGTTCCATTCTATAGTACTTGTAAACATAAAATGATGGGAATTTTAATTCAACGAGAATTATCCAAGTGTCATAAATACTCCTGTTAATTCCCTAAATGGTCACCATTCAAATATCACTTTTATTTCATTTAGAATATAAATATTACTCAACTATCACCATTTTTCTTAAAAAATACTACACTTCAAAAGTCTCCTTATCTCCTAGTTGACACGGTATGTTATTTAAGCCTCATTTTTTTTAGGCGGAATGACCTGAAAGACCCTTGTACTTGGCTCAGTTTGTCAGTTGAACCCTCATACTAATCACTTTGCCAACTAGACCCTTAAATTCATCAGAATATAACATTTTAAGCCCTTTTCTCCTTCGGTCAGAGTGCGTGTAATGGACGCGATTACACGTGAAATTTCACATCATTTTTAGTGCCACATGCGAAATTAAGTGCTAAAAAAATCAAATAAATTATTTTTTTAATTTCTTTAACTTTTCAAATAGTCATCTTCTTCATATTTGGTCACAAATTGAGCACTAGATTCATACTCATCAGATCAAATTCTTCTTGATTTAACTTGTAAATTCAACTACAAGTTCACCAACACAAATTCAATGAACCCCAATCAAAAAATTTAAGTAATTTTACAAATTCACAAGACCCATTTATTATTTTATAAGCTTTTTCAAACTTATCAATGGAGTTTTAAAATTTTCAATAGTCACAATCATCCTTCACATTATCTACATCTCCTCGTTGAAACCATCTAATAAAAGAATGATACTAATATTTTTCAAACCTAAAAAATGAAAATTTTAGAAGAAGTTAAGGCTACTGATTTGTATAAAAAAAGAAGAAGAAGAAGAGCGGAGAAGAGTGAATGTGGGGGTGGAGAAAGAAGAATGGGCAGGAGAAAGAAGAAAGGTGAGGGGTAGAGGAGAGAGGGCTGGTGGAGAAGAAGAAAGGGTGGGTGTGGGTGAAGGAGGGTTGAAGAAGATGATTTTTTTTTTAATTTTGTTAAATTGATTTTTTTAAAAGGAAAATATTGTTTAACTCGCTTTCAAGCGCGTGTAATCACGCATATTTCCAACTCACCAATAATAATGCCACATAAGCTCGGTCAATGGTCAGAGGGGTTTAAAATATTGTGTTTTGATGAGTTTAAGGGTTTGATTGGCAAAGTGATAAGTAGGAGGGTCCAACTGACAAAAGGAGCCAAGTATAGGGGTCTCTCAGGTCATTCCGCCTTTTTTTTAATAATAGACTTATTTAATTCATTTAATTAAAATTATATTCTTATCCATTAGTTTTTACAAAATAACTAGCTTATTAAGATGGAAATTGTATGCTTGGGAATTTTTTTTGTGCTTAACCATTTTGGGAAACTTTTACAAATAGCCACTATAATAAACTTAATTATGCTCCATAACTATAGTTTGCATATTTACGGGTTGTAGCTATAGTTTAAGCTGCCTCATTTGTATAATTCGCTGATCTGTATAATTCGCAGGTTTGTATAATTCACGGGTAGATTTGTATAATTCAGTTATTTTTGTATAAACTCGAAATAACTAATTTATACAATTACATACATTAGAAGTGCAAATAGTTATACAAATTATATTATACAGATTCTGAATTATACAAAAGTTATACAAATTATATTATACAAATTTTGAATTATACAAAAGCGCGAATTATACAAAACTAAAAGGCTGAGTTGTATAATTATAGCTAAAAGTAAGCTGCGAATTGTAATTAAGGTAAACTATAGCTATATTAAGTAATTAACTAGTATATATTTGCTTATACGCGTAACTTTTCCATTTTTTTATCATTTTTTCAACTATCACTCGTGTTCTGAAAATTGTCTATACAACCCAAACTATTTCCACTGGAACACTCTCTTCTTCCTTGATATCATTGTGTATATATATTAATGGTATCAAGGAGTAATTGAATAGTGTTTTCATTGAAGTATTGTTTCTTTCTCTTTGATATCATCAAAGTATATATACATTTTGATCGTGTAGTAAATGCAAATTAGTAGTTAAAACCCCTCTTTGATACTATTAGAGTGTATATATATACTTTGATTGTATCAAGCAGTAAATGCAAATTAGTCGTTAAAAACAGGATGATATGAAAGTAAGGGGTAACCACTTGTAAATAATTTTCCTTATTGGGGTACAAGTATATATATATATTCAAAATTACGTGAGAATATATATGGATATTATACAAAAAAAAATAGCAAATAATCTAATTTCCTGCAAATATTTCTACTCTACCAAACAAAATTCAATGAAAAAAATCTTTGTTAGTAATTATTACCTATGATTTTTTATATCCCCAAGTAAATTATTATTTTTTCAAAAGAGAGCTCAATCATCTAAGATATTCAAATATATATATATCATAAACTAACTTTTAATCATAAGAGTGGTTAATTTCTTAAAAATATAAATAAACACATTTCAATCTTCTATGAAATCCATATGGTATATATCATATAGTAACATGGTATCATGGATGAAAAATCCACGTGATATATCATATATTGATAAGATATCATAGAACACTGATTCATGCCTTTGAAAAGAGCTTAGTTACCTATGATACTTACACGATATATACAGTGTATACTGTTAGGGATATAATAAAGACTAATTCATCCCTTAGAAGGAATATTTTTCAATCCTTTATGATATCCACATAACATATATCACATACTGACAGGATATGACAAACTCACATAACATATTATATAGTGAAAATATATCATAAAACACTAATTTATTCCTTCAAAAAGAGCTAATATATATATATATATATATTGACATGAATATTATAGAGACAAATTCATTACTAAGAAAATACTTTTCAATTCTATATGATATTCACATGATATATATCATATACAAATAGATTATCATGTAAGATAGATTTATTTCTTCCAAAAAAATTATTAAAAAATCACAAAAAACAGAGTTTAAACTTCATTTTGATACTTCAATTTTTTTATAACATCTTTTGCAAGTTAATTTTAATTAAAAAATTACAAAAAATAGAATCATAATTTAAATATAGGTTTTATTGCCTTATGCAAAAGAGAAAAAAGATATAAAATATATTTTCTATTAATGATTTTAATAAATAAGCTTATAAGTATGATATTCTTTTTAATTATATTAAGATTAAGATTAGTCCTATATAATATCTACTTGATATATTAATAGAATATTATAGAGGATCAATTCATAGTTGTGGTCACATTGATTCATGCTAGTGTTATATTAATTCATACTGATGTTATACATGGAAAACAAAATATTAGCAGGTGTGATAGTTACTTTGGACCGAGTGGGTTCTCGGCGAAATTAATCTATCAATAAACAATTTTGAGTAATAATATTTGTGATATTATTTGGATCACTCCAAATTTAAATTCATTTAATTGTTGGTATTTATCTATGTCTCTACATTAGACTGTGCATTAAAAATGACTTTGTCTATTGTTTGCTTTTAAATTTGAATATGCTATCACATCACGCCAAATTTGAATATTAACATCCATTAAAGGGAGTATTAAATTAATTAATTGTTACTATTACATAATCTAGTCAATACTTCATTTATTGTTTTATTACCTAACAAATGAAGTAAACTATATTCTATTTTCAGAAAAAGGAACAGAAGGGGGGTAATATAGTCATTACGTAACAAAGGAGGTGAGCGACATTAGAGAATTTGGTGAGGGAGTTTTGAGTAAATTTACATATCTGATCGATTTAGAAATAAGAAAACCCAAACCGAGTCGAATAGAAAGGGTTTGGGGAGAAGAGAGAGAGATAAGAAGGAGAAAAAGAAAAGGGCTCGTTTATTAAGTTTTTGGTTTAATAGTTTTAACAAGTTTTTAACAAAAATTCAAATTCTCCAAAAAGAAACACAAAAACAGTCCTCTTCGCGCGCTGTTGTTAAGCCTAACAGCACCGGTGGAGGACTCATGGTGGCTCAGATAGAGACCAACGCCGCCGCTGACGGTGGGGGTGGTGGAGGAGGAGGAATGGTTGGAGGTTCTTCCCCTGCCGTTGATGAATCGCAGGACCAGTTACAGAAGACGAAGACATTGATTTGTGCTCTCAATTTCCTCTCACGTAATCTTCCGATACCTCCTGACGTCTTCGATGCTGTCTCTTCAATTTACCATAGCGACGCCAACGATGTTGATGTCGGTGACGAAGATGCATCCCCTGCTGACGTGGACGATTTGTCTGTGCAAGTGAGTTGTTTCTCCTCCTTGATTTCGTTAGAGATATTCTCATTGAGAGTAATCTCTTTTGTTTTTTTTTTTGTTTTTAATTTGAATCTTTGGAATTAGAGTAAATTGTGGAAGAATGTTGTTATAGTTCACTTACTTTTAGATGCTAGATGTAGATACATGGACACAGAGTATGATCTTGTCAGATTTAGAGAAGGAAAAAAAAATACTAGGGCTTGATACATTTTTGTTGTCCTTTTAGTAAAGGCCTCAATAGAGGTTATTTGGTTAAAAGATAATACCCTTGTCCATTTTTACTTGTCTAGTATTGACTTGACACATCCTTAAAGAGCAATAAATAGAATGATAATTTTTCTCTATCGCCCTTTCAATTTTAGTAAATTCAATGTATTGGAAAATGACTATAGTTAATAACAACGGTAAATTAGGAACTAAGTGATGATTATCTCTTGGTTTTCCAAATTGGAAAAGTAAAAGTGGACTGAGGGGAGTAACAAATTGAGTTGTGAAGTATAAAGTTATGCAGTTTGTTGATTGATATGTTTATTTTGTATGTCTTGGCATGAAAAAACTAGGTGTGCTTTTTATGAGGAACTTTTTTCCTCCTCCATCTAAAAAGAGGAGGAACTTTTTTTTCTAGAGTTTTAAATATTTGCATAATTTGAAGTGATGAAACATATCTGATTGTTCGAGATATATTTTGTTCGTAAGTTTAATTTGAGATCTGAAGCATGATTGATTTGCATCAAGAAAGAGGTTATTTTTAAATATTATGCCTTTTAAATTAGCTTTTCATGCTATTCTTTTATGCAGAATGGTCCAGGAATGGGAAGTTATGGAGACCTGATGGCAGATTTTGAGGAGTCGTTGTTGAGGCAACGGTCAAGTTATACATCAGGTTCTGGTTTGACAAAATTAAAGGAAGATCGTTTCCGAAGCCATATCCAGCATCGCCTAACTGAACTTGAAGGTAATCGTAGCTTAGACTGATGGCTCCCCTAGATTCCTTTGACAGGGTTTTGTGTGTACTTAGGCTGTTTTGAGCAAGATATGAAGATCTTTAGAAAGGTTTTTGCCTTTTATTTTGATATTAGAGAACTTGAGGTGCTGAACCTTTTGCTAGTGATATAATATTAGCTTTATTCAAATGCTTAGTAGTTAGTAAGTATCTTCCACTTAGTAGATATATTATTCTATAGATTTGATTTTGTCATAATATTCATCAGAGTCAATCTATTTAGATTATGAGAAGAAGGCCCCTCTCTTTCTCTATATATAGGGTCTTGCTAATCAATATCGGAAGGAAGTGAATTAAGAAAGGAGAATTGAATGGGGGTGAAAGACAAAAAGGAGAATGGAGCGACAGTGAAAGACAAAAAGAGAATGGAGCGACAATGAAAGACAAAAAAGTCCTCTAATCAATATGTTCCTTTATGTCCTATCATGGGCATTTAAGGAAAGTAAATAGTGGCGATAATATATTTATATATTATCGCAAGGAAGTGAATTAAGAAAGGAGAATTGAATGGTGGTGAAAGTCAAAAAGGAGAATGGAGCGACAATGAAAGACAAAAAGAAGAATGGAGCGACAATGAAAGACAAAGGAGAATGGAGCGACAATGAAAAACAAAAAAGTCCTCTAATCAATATGTTCCTGTATGTTCTTTCAGGGGCATTTAAGGAAAGTAAATAGTGGCGATTATATATATATATATATATATAATCGCAAAAGTGAATTAAGAAAGGAGAATTGAATGGTAGTGAAAGACAAAAAAGAGTATGGAGCGACAGTGAAAGCCAAAAACTCTAATCAGTATGTTCTTGTGTATGTTCTTTCGGGGGCATTTAAGGAAAGAATATACATACATATACATACATATATCCTATGCTAATCAATACAAACTTTTTAATCGATACAAATTATATTAAAATATACTTGCTACTAAATTTAAAGGGGGAAAATATAAGCTCAAATTGATGAATGATGAGTTATTTGACCATAAGATGATTCAATATAGTTTAAATAACTAAATTTAGTTACTTAAATATGATTACAACAACAACACAACGAGTGTAATCCCACATATGGGGTCTCAGATGGTAGGATGTATGTAGATCTTATCCTACTTTTTGTATGGTGTAAAGGTTACTTTCGATAAACTCTCTGCTCATAAGAGAAGTACTCGACACATGATTCCTAGAAAGTATGACAACAAAATAGCAAGATACAGAACAAATGAACCGACATTATTAATTCATAATAAAGAAAACTAAACTATGCGATTACTAAATAATATTACTAAAAAGGAGAAGATGAGAGGAGGAGGCTAGCCCATGCCTCTCCCACAGAAAGTGTGACAACACTCAACTACTTATTGACCTTCTACCCTAGTTATGTCCTTAGTTAGCTGAAATTGTGCCATGTTATGCGTAATTACCTTTCCCCAATTCTTTTTCGGCCTACCTCTCTTAATTCCTGGTGCAACCAGCCTCTCACACCTCCTTATTGGCACATCCTCACACCTTCTCTTTATATGCTCGAATCATCTCAGTCTTGCTACCCTCACCTCGTCCGTCACGGAGGCCATTTCCACCTTGCCCCATATAACTTCATTCCTAATCATATCTATCCTAGTATACATGCCCATACATCTGTATGAACATCCTTATGTCTGCTACCTTCGTCCTCTGAAACGTGAACGTTTTTGGCTAGCCAACACTCTACCCCATACAACAATGTTGGTCTAATCACCACTCTATATAACTTATCTTTACGCCTTGGTAGCACATTCCTATTGCACAATACCCTAGAGGTGAGCCTTTATTGTACCCACCCTGCTCCAATACAATGTGCGACATCATCGTCAATCTCCTCGTCTTCTTGGATTGAGGATGAAAGATACTCGAAGCTTCCTCTTTTAGCTATGACTTGAGCATTGATCTTCAGTTCCACCCCTGCCTCATGCGTTGTGTCACTATATTTGCCCAATAGGTACTTTGTTTTAGTCTTGCTTAATCTATAACCTTTAAACTCTAGAACATGTCTCCAAATTTCCAATCTATTGTTAACTCCACCATGTGTCATTGTTTTAGTTCTACTTTAATATGATTGTCATACCAAATATTCAACTTCAATCCTCTTGCTTTTTAGTCAATTTGTACTCTTTAACACCAGCTTTGAATCCAACACTTGTTTTAGTCTTTGTTTGTGGTGGCATAAATCCCTCCCTACAACTCATGAATTAAGAATTTTTATGTTTCAACGACATATAATTTACCTGTGAATATGAGCAATGTCAACTATTAGTTGCAAATACTTCACGTGTAATTTTTTTTTGCTTTGTGTTTAAGAAAGTATAGCCTTCTTCTCTTTATAGTTGCATACATATCAAAGAGTTGTTGTCGTCTGAAAATAATATTTTGTAGTTGTACGTAAATTTGATTAGTATGTCGTCCTTTGGATGGTTAGTATATCATTGTCAATTTCATGGTGAAAAGCTACAAAAAGTAGTAGTTATTTGTGATATTTTACTATGACATCAAATTTTTTTATTGATATTATAGTTGTATGTCCATGAATCTTTTTCCTGGATCCAAAATTATGACTCTTTTCATTTGTAAATTTGGAAAAAGCATATTAACACTACGACTACTAGAATGGACAACAAGTTATGGAAATAAAGGAAATAACATCTATAATACTATAGCAAAATAATATTATAATTTTTTTGATGAAGAGCAAAATAATATTATAATTGAACTACACGAAACAACATATAATAACAGAAGTTGAAGAACAAGAAACAAGTGTAATAGTACGACTACTAGAATGGACGACAAGTAATATACACTCCTACCAACTACCTTTCTGCACTAATCTGTGTTCTCCACACCTTCCTATCTAAGGTCATGTCTTCGGTGAGCTGCAACTGCGCCATGTTCTGTCTAATCACATCTCTCCAATACTTATTTGGCTTATCTCTACCTCTCCTTAATCCATCCATAGACAACCTCTCACACCCCAGCGTCGGGGCATCCGTGCATCACCTCATCACATGCCCGAACCATCTCAGCCTCGTTTTCTGCATCTTTTCTTCCACCGAAGTCACTCCCAATTTGTCTCGAATATCCTTATCTTAATCCTATCTTTTCTAGTATACCCACACTCCATCGTAGTATCCTTATCTCTGCCACTTTCATTTTCTAAATGTGAGAGTTCTTGATCAACCAAAACTCTACCTATACAACAAAGTTGCTCTAACCACCACTTTGTACAACTTGTCTTTTAAGTTTAGTGCACCTTTTTATCACACAAAACTACGGATGCGAGCCTCCATTTCATCTACCTTGCACTAATATGGTGAGTGACATCCTTGTCATTCTTCTAATTTCCCTAGATAATAGACTTAAGATACTTGAAACTATCTCTCTTTTGGATGGCTTATGTATCAAGTCTTACTTCCACATTAGGTTCATGTACCACATCACTTCTTGGTCTTGCTTAACTTGATACCTATAGACTCTTAAGGTTTGTCTCTAAACCTCCAACTTCGTTAACTTCGTCGCGAGTCTCATCAATCAAAATTATGTCATCCACAAATAGCATACACCATGGCACTTCATTTTGAATTTGCCGCGTCAGTACATCCATTACCTAGGCAAATAAACACGAACTAAGGGTTGATCCCTGGTGCAACCCATCAAATGGGAAAGTGCTCCGAGTTTCTACCCATTGTCCTTTCTCGGGTTTTGACTCCATTATACATGTCCTTAATTGACCTAGTGTACGTCATAGGTACACCTCTAGCCTCCCAACACCTCCAAAGAGCCTCCCAGAGGACTTTGTCAAGTCTTTTCTAGTGTCGATGAACACCATGTGTAAGTGCTTCTTCCTCTCCCTATACTGTTCCATCTCCTTACTAGGTGAATGCTTCTGTAGTCGAGCGTCCTGGCATAAATCCAAACCGGTAAAACTACATTTTTTTCACTATTGCTTCTAAGGGTGATGACTATGCCTTTTACTGATTTGTAAATCCTATTATATTAGCTCAAAGTAACCAAATTTACTTGCTAATCTTGATCATTTTCTTAGGCAGATAAGATAATTAATTAGTAGTTTACTTTGATAACGGATGATTTTTGAAACGATTGAATCACCAAAAGTTTAACAAACACATGTTCACTTTCGCCATAATTCAACATTTAATAGGATCCCAATTAAATGTCCAACTCCATTTTCCAATTCACACACATGTTTAAGGGTTTAGGTTATCATAAATATACTCCGTCCGCTTAAATTTGTTTGTCTTACTTTCCTTTTAAGTCCATTTGAAAAATAATGTCTCTTTCCTTTTGTGACAACTCTTTTATTCTAACTTTTCACCAGGCATGGTGAAGACCATAAGATTAAAGGGCATTTTGGAACATTCTACCTATCTTTAGTTTAAGACCACAAGTTCCAAAGTTTTCCTTACTTTCTGACACTTCGTGCCAAGTCAAAATCAGAGGGAGTATTTATTTTCCAGGCCACACATTTACTATAGCCTAGATTTACCATTTAAATATATCCAAATTAAATGGCTAACTTAATTTCTCAATTCACACGTTCACACAACAGTAGTTCAAATAAACATCTAACAACGAGGGCAAATTAATCAATGTGTTCTACTCTTAGGATAACATTAAATTTTTTATTATGAATAACGTAAGATTTTCACTATAAATATGTATACAGAACAGTTTATTTTCGTTTCTTATCTCTAGGACTTTGATGATTAAGGTCAGAAGTATTATTATTTTTAATTAGTTATCTCTTCTATCATTGGCGGAGCCAGAATCTCACTAAGAGAATTAAATATGAAGAAGTAAACACACAAAAATTAAAAGGATTCAACGTATAGGAAATATACTTCATTTTTTTTAAGTCCTTTTGGTGGAAGGGGTGTCAATTAAGTCCCTTTAAACGTAGTCTACTATCAAAATATTGCTATTTCAAGTGAAAAAATGAAAGAAATAAAAATAAAAATAAAACTTAAACCTTGTTGTGGGACGACACGAAGTGGATGGATAATAGAGAAAGCGAGACAGATAACTTAAATTATTGTGGATCATAAGACCTTGCCCTTCCATATCTCACCCTGTTTCACTCCATTTATAATCTCTATGCAAAGAGTTGGTATGCATCTTAAATCTCCTTAATGTAAGTTAGAATGAACCAATACTGCTTGTCCATAAAAAAAAATCTGTTCAAAGTTGGTCTTTCTACCAACATTATTTAAGCTAAGGGTCTATCGGAAGAACCCTCTCTTACCCCATAAAGTTAGGGGTAAGGTCTCCATACATCCTAGCCTTCCCAAACCCCACTTTTGGGATTACAATGGTATGTTGTTGTTGTATTGGTTTATTTTAAGTTATAAGTACCCCCACCCCCCACCCCACACACACACACACCTCTAGTGTTATTTGCACAGAATTTGAATAATAGGATTATCTTGCTCACTATAGAGGTATTCACTCAACAGGTTGTGATATATTTATATTCAGTAATGCTGTATGTCTCTTATGCCAGCACTTCTTATACTTGTGGAAATAGCTTACACTTTCATCTTTGACCAGACTTGCCAACCAGCAGAGGCGAGGACTTGCAATCGAAGTGCTTGCTTGAACTTTATGAATTAAAGGTAAAGGTACATGTGGAGTAGTGTTGTTAATTAGACATATGACTGCTTATCATGATCTGTCAATTGCAATGATGTATAAGAGTTTTGCTTTAGTGATTTACATGTTCATCTAAGTTGTTTTTAACCACACCAGTCATCTTACAAATCAATTTCAAGATGACCTTGCCGCTTCAAAGGAGTACTTACCTATGAAATAAACAGGAGTATTCTGAATTTCTTTGTTAAATTTTAAAAGGCAAGGTGTGCTTCTAACTGTTATTTACTGGAAATATCTTCGCGATGAAACAATAGTATTACATTTTGCTGCAGTATATGAAGCTCTCATCTATGAATCCAACTATTATACTCTGTATGACTTATGAGTACAATATGAAGAATTTTGATAATTATGGGGATATGATACACAAATTCGGGGGCAATATTGTCTCCACTAAGATTGTTTATCATGCATTTGCAATCTAATGAATTTTCCTGAATGTTTTGATGTCTATACAAAACCTAAGAAACAAATATATACATTCCATCAACTCTTCAAAATTTAATATTACATACTCAAATATATCAATATCCCTATGAACTGTTGCTGAAAATATCAAACACTAGCAATTCACCGAAACACTAAACTTAACTAACAGAGTTCTATTAATCAGAAGAACAATCCCATATCTTTCGTTTATAATTGCATATGTCCCAGATTATCCAATTAAACCTGAAGTTTGGGATATCCTATAATAAAAATAACTCGTGTCCCAAAATTAATATACAACCGTTTTTTGGCCTTGTGATTGAATGTTTACATGATCAAAAGAAAATATAACAATTTTTCTTGGATACAAAATTGGTACCATTTCCCACCTGTACGTACTTGCCCAATTCTGAATTTAGCTCATGTGCTTCATAGCCCTAATCCCCAATAGTACCTGCCATGCTCCCAATGAGTTTTTCATATCTTTTGAGATCCATCCTACAATATGGGGTAAAAAAGGACTCTAAATAAAGAAAGCATGTTCTAAAAAAGGCAAAAAGAAAGCCTTTCAAGTTGCGCTTGAAAGAAGGGCTCGCGTTTGATTAGCTAGTTGGTGAGGCTATAGTTTACCAAGGTGATGATCAATAGCTGGTTCGAGAGGATCAAATCATCGTAGCTCAACGAGTTGACCAAAGATACCATCTGTTGGGAAACCATTCCATCTCCATTGTAGTTACCCTGAGAGTATTTCTATATCTTCTGCATCGTCTGCACCTTGCATAGTCTAACCACCACCTATTTGAGCTTCTAATTTTTGGTTGTAGAAGTGGTGTAGGTGGTTGGCTATGGATTGTCTTCTCATTATTATTTCTACTTTGCAGTTAGCAGATTTACAACACAAAGTTCGGTCTGAAGTGAGTTCTGAATATTGGCTTCGCCTGCATTGCGCTAACCCTGACAAGCAATTGTTTGACTGGGGGATGACACGATTGCGACGCCCTCTATATGGTATAGGAGATGCCTTTGCTGTTGAATCTGATGATCCATTGAGGAAGAAGCGTGATGCCCAGGTAAAGTGATAGATGCCTCGAAGCCTTTGTCAATTGTGCCATATATATATTATATCTACCGTCGTCAAGTTAATGTTTTAAGCACAACTAGTTCAGATGCTTTCTTTCTCCTCCCAAATTCAGAATGAAATTTCATCTTGATGTAGTTAAGTAAAAATAGTCTTAGTCATGTCTGCTGTCTATTGGTTAAGTTGAGAAGAGAGCTATGCTGAGAATTTAGTATTTTAAGAATCAGGCCGCTGCCTTCCATTCTTTTGACTCCTTGATAGGAAACTTTTGAATGCAAATTTTACAGAATTTGATGTCAGAAGCCTGTTGGTAATAACAACAAAATTTTGCAGAGGTTGTCAAGAATAGAAGAAGAGGAAAGAAACCGTGTGGAAACTACAAAAAGAAAGTTCTTTGCGGATGTACTCAATGCAGCACGTGAACTCCAATTACAAGTACAGGCTGTTCAGAAGCGGCGGAAACAGAGGAATGATGGTGTTCAGGTATGACATTATTTACTTTCTGCTGTTTGTTCTACCGTGCATTCATTTGTTCAACTCCCTGCGCATAATTGACAAATACCATGAGCCAATAATGAGTTGTGACCTAGAGAGTGCATGCAGTCTTCACCTCTTATACTCTTAGACATATGCCGGATTTTATCTTGGCTAAAATGAAGTCAATCTCTATTTTGTAGGCTTGGCATGGAAGGCAGAGGCAACGGGCTACTCGTGCTGAGAAACTGAGGTTACAAGCACTGAAAGCTGATGATCAAGAAGCTTACATGAAGATGGTGGAGGAAAGCAAGAACGAGAGGTTGACAATGCTTCTAGGGAAAACAAATGACCTCCTGGGTCGTCTGGGAGCTGCTGTTCAACGGCAAAAAGATGCTGATCATGATGGCCTTGAATCTGTGGAAGGTTCAGATGCTGAAATGGCTGCTACTAAGACTAATACTCCTGGGCAGTCTCTTCCTGAGGAAGAAGAGGATGTACTTGATGATGAGTCCACTCATGATGTGAAGACTAATGACTTACTTGAAGGTCAGAGGAAGTACAATTCAGCTGTACATTCGATCCAGGAGAAGGTAAAGAGGCACACCTCTTCTCTGTTATCTTTTACTTTTAATTCCCAGGGATTATTATTGAAGAGTTGTGTCCAAGTTTTAGATATTGAATGGATGTTTAGTTGCAAAAATTGGACCTTCCAGAGGTTTTCAGATTTGAATTCTCATCCTTTCTCCTAGGTATTTGGTCAATGTGCTTGAGTTTCCTATTGATTGTGACAGAGTGCCTTCTCATTTTAAAGCAGTGTTTCCATATTTTGGGACATGGTGTTGATTATTTCAGATGACCTCGTCAGCGTTTTATTACTCATTACAGGTGTTTGGTTATTACAAAGAAAATCCATCTTTAATGTAATCATGAATGTTATTAAGTGTAATAAATTAGATTCTGCAGCAGCTCTATCGTGTAATGAGAATACACTGTTCCCTTGAGTTTCTGTTCTTACTTCCTTTGTTTGACGGAAAGATTAGACCTTAGCACGATGCCAAAATTATCTGAATTGAATGACTATCAGGTATGTTGTGACATTCTTTTTACATTACACCACTTTATGTCGTGGAGCTGAGCTAACTAAAACATAGAATGTGTTACCTCTTTTTGTTGGTGGCATCTTCCCATTTTGCCTCCATCCCAGCTCCACCATTCGGGTTTATGATGAATTTTCTTTAAAATATTAAGAAGCGAGGAATCTGTACTAGTTTCATACCACTGTACATTCAATTTTGATTTCGATTCTCCAGTCCCAAAATATGTTCGTATGCCCATTATTTGTTTCTAATCTCAGCTGAATGGCTTAATGCTGATGTACAAGGATCTGTATCTGATATGATCTCCACTAACTAACTCCATGGCAATTGCAATATACTAGCTGTTTTCCCTTTCCTACAACTGAAATTAAGTATTTGCATCCTTTGTTTTGTGTTATTGATGCTGCAAATCTAATGATATTTGTAGGTTACGGAGCAACCAGCTATGCTTCAGGGTGGAGAACTAAGATCTTACCAGATAGAAGGGCTTCAATGGATGTTGTCTTTGTTTAATAACAACTTAAATGGAATTTTAGCAGATGAAATGGGACTCGGGAAAACGATCCAGACAATTGCTTTAATTGCTTACCTCTTGGAAAACAAGGGTGTAAGTGGTCCCCACTTGATTGTGGCTCCAAAAGCTGTACTACCTAATTGGATTACTGAATTCTCAACATGGGCTCCTAGGTATGCACCAGTCTCTCTCTCTCTTTCATGCAGGGAGCACAAACACACATTGATTTTGTCTGTTAATAGGTGCACTGTGCATCACATCTCATGGGACTTTTTTCCTTGTTGCAGCATTGTTGCTATTCTTTATGATGGTCGTTTGGAGGAAAGGAAGGCACTGAGGGAGGAGTTAACAGGAGAGGGGAGGTTCAGTGTGTTGATCACACATTATGATCTTATTATGAGAGACAAAGCATTTCTGAAGAAAATTCATTGGCACTATCTGATAATTGACGAAGGGCACAGATTGAAAAATCACGAATGTGCTCTTGCACGGACACTTGTGTCAGGGTATGTGAGATGTAATTTTTTGTTTGTCAAGTTGCTAATGTATAAGAATGTTAATCAAAAGGGGGAGGAATAATAACCTATGATGTAAATCTTCTTATTTATGAGGTTTAGATTTGCTCCTCTCTGCTTATTTTTAGCACTCACCTTTGCTGATGAAGGTATAATCTGACACACTGGCACATAATCGAATGAGTAATTTGTTTTATCTTCAAAATAAATAATTGTGGAATATGCCAAAATCTGGAAATCATTGTTCTTGGCAGTTCAATTTTTCAAGAATAAAAAATCGGATGCTAGAAGCATTCTCTAATTGAGGTGTGTAATATTTGCAGCTATAGGATTCGACGAAGACTCCTATTGACAGGTACCCCAATCCAAAACAGCTTACAGGAGTTGTGGTCTCTTCTCAATTTTCTTCTTCCAAACATCTTTAATTCAGTGGAGAATTTTGAGGAGTGGTTTAATGCCCCCTTTGCGGATAAGTGTGATGTCTCTCTAACTGATGAAGAGGAACTATTGATTATTCGCCGGTTGCACCATGTAGGTCTTGGTTTTAGTAATCACTAATATACACTTCTGTCATTCCTGTTTAGTATTTTGTTGCACCTTTACAAATGCACTTTCTACTTTCCTTATCTAATGTTTTTGACTACTTTTAGGTGATAAGGCCATTTATATTGAGGAGGAAGAAGGATGAAGTGGAGAAATTTCTTCCTGGGAAAACACAAGTTGTTCTTAAATGTGATATGTCTGCATGGCAGAAAGTATACTACCAGCAGGTCACAGATGTCGGGAGGGTTGGATTGGATTCTGGTGAGTAGCAGGTGCCCTGAAGAAAGTATTGCCTTCAATTCATTCCCTTTATGCATGGTTGACTTTAAGAACATTTTTTGGGTGTGTGTGGAGGGGTTATGGACTTTTTTATAGAGGGGGGATAAACAACTGTGCTTTAACTGTATAGTACTCTTTCTTTCTC
>JAJOOS010010256.1:0-16111 GCA_029582725.1 Solanum chiquidenum
TCATATTAGTAAAAAAGTTCGAATGATTTCCAAATATTTTGAAGATTCATTAATGTATTGTTTTGATTTCAATTAATATTATTTTATTTTATTTTGATCAGATATGTAAATTTCCTTTTATTCAACAAAAATTAAATTACGAAACTCTACTGATCTACATATTAGAAAGTTTAATTAGCATTTTTTTGTTAATTAACTTTGTTCTTCTTCTTATTATTATTACTATTATATATGTGAATGAATGAAGATGAAAAATATCACATTTTTATTTTTGTGTGTATCTGTTTGTCAATTTCTTATTAATATTTTAATTTTTTTGTCATTGTTGAAAGGTATAATATTACCTATGGTACATTTCTGATCATAGCTATTAGATATTATTGCTCATAAAAATATATGGTATGGTCTCAATAGTTTAGGTATGAAACTCACACTCTCAATAGTTTAGGTATGAAACTCAAAAAAATGGGATAGTTTAGATGTGTTTTTTATACTTATCTCTATTTTTTTAAAATAATATTGTTATGTTAATAACTTCCTAATTGTTTGACTTTATGCAACTGATTTTTTATTTTTATTTTTGTTTTGATTTATTTGTGGAAATTGAGAATCTGTTCATTTTTTGCTTTTTTATTGATAAGAGTTAGAATTTTTTATTTTTTATTTATTAAAAATAGCTGATCCACAACCATTTTGATTTTATTTTTCTTTCCTATTTTTTCAATTCATTATTTTTTTAAAAAAATTGTTATTTAATTTTTTTATATTTCATGATTTTTTATTGATTTTAGGACTGTAGTAAAGTTATAAAACTGCTTTTTATTAATGTATTCATTTATATAAATTTTACAAAGGGACTTCTTTTAAAACTAATAAGCATAAACAAATATTAATTTAATAAGCATAAACACATATCGGATATAATCAGTTATTTTATTTTTAATTAGTTTATAGTTTATTAATATTTTTTGTTTCTTTATGATTTTATCTTCTTCTTTTTAATTTTTTATTTAAAATTAAAAAAATATACTTATCCTTTACATAGATTTTTATATTTAAAATAATTTTAATTTTTAGTTTTAAAAAATTATAAATTAGTTTTCCTTTTCTGACCTTATTTTTTAAAAAAAATAAAAATAAATTATCCGTACCCTTTATATTGTTATGTTATTATATATTCCACTAATATATATATTATATGCATTCTTGAAATAATAATATTTTTTTTAAAAAAAAAAACTTTTTAATAGATTGAGATTTGATAAGTGATTTTCTTGTATTATCTCATCCTACTTTATCTATATAATGACGTGATTATCTTTAAATTAAATTTAAAAGTTAAATGTACAAAAAAAATTGATGGTCTTTTGTAAATATTAAGTCTTTCGTTTCAATATATATTAATTTTATGGATCACGTATGCATTGATTTATCTATTCAATAAGCAAATATGATGAATTTTAAAAAATCAAAAGGAATAACTAATGAGAACACTATGACAATCAACTTAGTATTTCGTTTATAAAAAATATATCAACACAAAATTAAAATATATAGAGCACATAGATTTTACAATTCAACATTACAGCTATTTATATTTTTTATTTAATTATGAAGTATTATGTGGAAGTATTAGAGATAAGACCTAAAATATTGGGAAACAGATAATACATATGTTCACTTAAACTGCCATGGTAAAATTTAAATTCTAACTTATCGTTTTAAACTGTAACTTTTTTTGAAAAAAATAAAGAAAAAAGAAAACAAAACATTTTTTATCATGTTTAAAACTATAACGTGTGTTTTAAATAATATGAAACTTTTGTAAATTGAACTTTTAAAATTTGATATTTACAACAAAATTGTGGTTTGGACACCATTAATAATTTTAAAATAGTAAATATGTTTTTGTATAATTTGTGTAATTTTAATTATAATTTTTTAAAACAATTTAATAGATCTAGTTAATTAGTATATATATATAATTTGAATATTATAATTAGTTTAAAATTTAAATAGTTCTGACGGTTTAGGTATTTTTTTTTATTACTATTATTATTATTATGATGATGACGATGATGATGATGATTATTAAAAATATAATATTTTTTATTATTAATTCTTACCAATTAGTTATTTAAAAAAATAGAAGTTCGACAAATATAATAAATAAATAATGTGATATAGATTAGTTTGCTAGAATTACTGTGGTTAATTTTTAATTTGAATTGAATTGTTATGTGCTCCTAAAATTTAGCACAATTATCTATATATTAGGTATATTTTTAATTTTAACTTTATATTTTAAAAATTCATTAAAAGAAAAATAGGAAGAGCAATTTATTAGGAACAAACACATTCAATTTATTTAAACATTTAAACAATTAAAAAAGAGAGATCAATACAAAAAAATTTAACGTAAACAATTTTTAAAAATTGTTTTTAATTTATGTTTTTTAAAGACATTTGTCATTATTTGTGAAAGTTGATGACATGTGTCTAGTTTTATTTAAAAGTGTGTATTTAAAATATTTGAATAGTTATATAATATTTAATTATTTATTAATTTAAATTTTTTAAAAATTGTGGCACTGACATGTGTCTTTTTTTCTTCTCCTATTATATATAGATAGATTTCTAACACAAATTTAAAAGATCGGCTACTTCTTCATATGGCTGACATGTGCTTTTTTTTTTTTAAAAAAAACATGTTTCTTTTTTAAATTTGATTTTTTAAATACTAAAATTTCAAGATTAATTGTGGCGCTGACACGTATGCTATTTTTCCTCTCCTATTAAATATAGATAAATTTAATATAATATAACTGATTTTTACATTTTTTTTTCTTTATTTCATCAATCAATCTTTAATTATATATAAGTGCAATCCACAAATTAAACGCACATAAAAAAAAAATTACTCTACACAGAGTTAAGTATTATCCTCCCAAAGAAAGGTTTGCCTTTCAAAATTTCATTTTTTATGTGGAGATTATGGTTTAGAAGAATTCCTATAGGGGAAGTACTGATTAGAAGAAGGATTGTGGATCATGTTGACTGTTGTTGTTGTAACAACAATGCCCCTGAAACATTCTCTCGTCTTTCTGTTAACTGTACAATTGCTTAAACTTTGTGGAAATGGTTTAGGGATGCTGCAGGATTACACTATCCAATTGTTCAACTTAGACAGAAAGGATTGGTGGAGGGCTTATGGAGTGCCTAAATTAGACCATTGTAAGCAGTCCCTATATTTATAATTTGGCAAATTTGGAGAAGGAGGAATATGATTAAACATGGTGGAAGCATGGCTAAAAATTCAATGTTCTTGGAGATTCAGAGGAACATTTATTTGTTCACCAAATTTAGATACCCATGATTAAGGAATATTCCTAAAACTTGACCTACAATTATTCAGTTCCTTGAAGGGTATTCACCACTGATAAAGACTAAAATTGTGAGATGGATTCACCCTCCAGCTGGGGTTTATAAGTGCAATACTGATGCCTCATTTGATTATGAGACAGGCATTGGGGTCATAGCTTTCTGTATCCAGAATGAGGTGGGGGATTTGGTGTATGCAGAATCTAAAGAGGTTACAAAGGATTTAATTTTGGAGGCCGAGATCATAGCAATTAAGGAGGGCCTATATTACTGTATTCAGAAGACCTTGATACCCTTGATTATTGATTTTGATTCTCTGTAAGCTCAGAAAGCACTAATTGGAGTGTGGGAGGTTCCATGGAAGATTGCTTGAAAAGTTAGGCTCATTAAGCAATTGATAAAGAACCATGGGGTGGAAGTGGTCCATACTTTCAGAGAGGGAAACAACCTAGCTGATTTTTTTACTAAATCGTTTGTTCATGGTGCAGGAATTGAGAGACGACAATATCATAACATTCAGGATCTATCACAGAAGGCTAGGACAATATTGCAACTAGAGAAAACAAATATACCTAATTTGAGGATTAGGAAAGTGCAAAACAAAAGCTACAATGGATAAGAACAGCCATTACAACAGGTTTAGAATGATAAAGCATCTTCAACAATATAAGGGATGGGAGATGTACCATTGATCTCCGAGCGATAAATAGTTTGGTTACAACATACGAGATGTGTCACCTAAACAGTGGTATTAATCCCGATGGGGTTCAACCTGTTGAGGAGACTAATCAAAAGACTGAGTACCAAATTGTGTAAATGAAGTAACGACAAGATACTCATCTTACACGGCTCCATCACCGATTGTTTTTGGCGTATTTCAGCTTTGTTAATAACCGAGGTTCAGGTCGTCCGCATCCAAGTAGAAGAAGTCTTCAATGGATTGAATCATGACATCAGTGAGAATTTTTTAGGCATAATACATATTTGGACTCTAAACTTGGCTTCAAATTTCAACTTTGACTTCCAACTTTCATAGTGCACAAACAGACACTTTAACTATCCAACCTTTTAATAAATAAACACGCAATTTTTGGAGGCAAAGAGCGTGAAATGCAAACGCTTCCACGTGTATTTGTGAGCCACTCAGTAGCTGCCAACTAATTAAATACTTTACACATCCATTTTAGAACTACAAAAAAAATTAAAATTATTTTAATTAATATACAAGGGTTATAGCTCTTTTTCCACAATGACAAAAAAAAAATTAGAAGCCATTTGCACTAAATATGAGCACAAATCGTTTTAAAAGAGAGGAAAAAAAATTTGATTTGAAAGAGGAGGAAAGAGAAATGAGATTTTGATTTGGAAATATAAAGATATATATAAAAGGGATTGATTAAGGGTAGATTTGTCATTTCAGCATTTTTTTTATTGTTGTGGGCCTCAAAAATTACTCCTAACTCGCGCAAAATACGTGCACATCACGCATTTTGCCAGGTAGGACACGCGTGTTTATTTATTAAAAGGTTGGATAATTAAAGTGTCTATTTATTCACAATGAAAGTTGAAGGTCGAAGTTGAAATTTGAAGCCAAGTTTAGGGTCCAATATATGTATTATGCCAATTTTTTATGTTGAGGTGATTACAACCCATACTTGGATCTTTATCGATCCAGCGGCTATGACGAGGTAGACGGATTGCCAGGAGGATCTTCCCATGACGAAGTGCTTGAATTTTTCCAGGGGAGCCGTCGATTTGTTTGAAGAAGAAGAAGAAGAAGAAGAAGAAGCCATTGCGGCTGGAGCTTCCTTTGTTTCCTAATGGAGTGTCGTTTGATTTGGTTGTGCTATTTCTGTTTTTCGGACTTGGGTCACTTTTGGACCCAAGTTTGTATCTGATGACTTTTTTTATTTACTAATAAAATGGACTTGGTCCAAAATTTTAATTTAAAAAAAAGTATTATCCTCCCAATGAAAACACAATTAAAAACATAATTTATTGGTAAAGAAATATAGAACGTACGCAGAAAATAGTATTTAAAGGTAAGGTAATCCTAGGGAGCACACTTCGCTTTGTTTCAATTTATGTAATGACTAGAAAAGATCTTTCAGAAATAAATGGACTCTGAATCTTTACCTCGACTGGTCGCAACTAAATGCTCTCGATCACATTCGGTGTCATTTTTTTAAAAGAAATGTTGTCAAAGAGATCATGAAGAAATATGGGGCTCATTTCCTTTTGAGTTACCAATAGGATCCCAAACCCTGTGTTGAGGTAACCAATCCATTACAATTATAACATAAATTGCTTAAAAAATCAACAGTTACCCATAACGATTCCCGTCATAAAGTGCTGACAAAAACCTATGAACAACTATAAAGTAAGAAAAAAGAATGAAGATTAAGAAAAGAACCACCTCGTTTATCATTCAAATTTGACAGTCAGATTACTTTTTAACCTTTAAAAAGATCCTCAAACACCAAAGTAAAAACGTGAAATTGCTGGTCAAGGGGTTTGTTGGACGTCCATAGCCAGCGATTGAGTTTGAGCTTTTGGAGAAGAAAATCAGAGAGAGAGAGAGAGAGAGAGAGCAGCTGGAGAAAGTGGAAAGACACCGAGAAATAAAAGAGAGAGCAACTGGAGAAAGAAAAGGATTCTTCTAGAACATGCACCGAACAATTTTAATGATAAAAGAGTACTGTTTTGTCCTCTTGGTCATCCATCATCCATGACTTCACTTTTCTATTTCTCAGGGGCCGAAAGTACTACAGATGTGCTCAGGTTCATCTTCACAGCCAGCTGAATATTCATTGAAAGAGACAACCCGTCTTAGGATGAGGGCGTATAGTAGGGGGCCGAGTTGTTCGAGGTGGCAGAACATTCAGCACATATGACCTCGGTGTTTGTAAGAGTCGTGAAAGCACAATGTTTGCATTCCAAAGATATCACAGGAAGTCTTGACCCTTATGTTGAAGTAAGAGTTGGGAACTACAAAGGAGACACACAACACTTCGAGAAAAATCAAGTGTCCAGAATGGAATACAGTACTATTTGCTTTTGCTAAAGAAAAAATGCAGTCTTCTGTTTTGGATGTTGTGGTCAAGGATAAGGATATATTGAAAGATGACTTTATTGGGATTGTTTGAGTTAATCAGCATGAAGTTCCAATCCGAGTTGCTCCAGATACTCTATTGGCTCTAGAGTAGCATCGCCTAGAAAAAAGGAAGGGGAGGGGAAAAAAAAGGGGGAACTGATGCTTGTTGTGTGGATTGGTACACAAGCTGACGAAGCATTTCCTTATGCTTTCCATACAGATGTAGCTAGTCCAATAGATATGTCAGTGCAGTCCAGCCAAACCCATGAAAAAGTGTACCATTCTCCTAGGCTATGGTATGTTCGTGTCAATGTTATTGAAGCACAAGACTTAGTTGTGTCCGAGATAAGTCGTCTTCCTAATGTCTGCGTGAAAGGCTCAGATTGGTAACCAGTTGCTGAGGATCAGGACATGAACTCAAATATGCAAAGAAAGTAAAAGTTCCAACCATGAAGACTAACACTAACTTATTATATGACATGAAACATATAAAACTTTCAACATCTTTGTGAGAATAACCAAGGAGCCATTCAAAGGCCAATTGGAAGAAGCCAACGGTAAGTATTAACATATAAATTTTTCATAGCATGTACTAACTCAAAATATCAAATGCTAATGAAGGTCTTAAACATTATACAATGAACAAAAACTCATGATCAGACGAAAAAGAAGAAGTACCTTTAGTTTAATTCTTCCTGGAGAAGCAGCAGTTGCGGCAACACTACATCCACTAATATTGAAAGAGCAGCAGCACCAAACTTATCTGAAACCTCATTTATATCATCATTTTAATAAATAACAGAACACTTCTTTGACTGCTGGATACAAAGCGAGCACGTAGGAAAAAAGGATGATGAAGAACTATTAGAGTTTATTGGCATGCAACATAGATAAATATTGAAATAACAAAAAGGGCACAAAATCTTATATCCATGCAGAAATATTTTACTTTACACCAAAGGATACTTCCACTTCAAATAATTTCATTTGTTTAATGGAAATAAATATTTTTTTAAAAAAAAATAGAAATATAAGTCAAAGAGAAATCAATTTCTTTGAAGAAAAACTTACATTCATATTTAAAGCAAAGAAAGACCCACCTTAAATCTCAACGTTCACGTCTCCTTTTATTTTTTAAGTGTACTCTTCGTCTTTTCAAGAGTTAGTTTAAGGACATATTTTCATATATTGACCCGTATGCTTCCAAACTTCTCTTATATATTTGAACATAATAAATAAATATTCTACTATGAATAACACAAACTAAATTGCTATACTGATTTTATAAGTAGCACTGTTCAAGACTCCATAAACTACAACCTCTTAGATGTGAAGCAGAAAGGCATCCAACAACCCATCTACAATGACTGGGATCTGTGACGTAGAAGATTCAATTAAATTTATCAGTATCTTACCTCCAAAAAAATAGTTCAACCAAGAGTCCTGACTTCTTTATCACAACAAGATATCCGCCTTAAAAGAAGTTCAAAGGAAGAGTCTTAGCAATCTAATTAGCAAAGAAATGTTCCCTATTCAGAGAAACAAGTGTTTTTCACATTAAAATTCGAAGACGTGACTAAGCTACAATAGAAATCTATATATAACTTCTTTTGAAACGCCCTTAAAAAAAAAAAGATTCAGCTAGAAAACTTATAGGTCTATTGAGTGGTTTTTTATTTTTCAATCAATCTGATTTCCAATGGTCTATCTAGTGCACCAGCACTTCAGTAGAAATATCCCTATATAGAATAATGACTAAAATTTGAAGAGAACTTAAAAAACAAAAGAGAAGATGAAAGGGAAAAGAAACAGAAAATTTAGTTAAAGTTAAAGAAGAGCATACCTGGAATTGTAAATTTATTGAAAGGATGAAGAACAATAAGTATTTTTCTGCAAGCCCCGAGAAAAACTAAAAGAAACGGTTAGTCTTTGTCAAGCCTCAAGGAGTGGGGAGACAGTACAATAACGATATCATCCATGAAGTTCAGTTGTGAAATAGAACGGAAAAGGAATCTGAGCAAAAAAAGAAATATACTAGATGGGAATGGCCCGTGACCGCACAAAAGTAATTTTAGCTTTTAGCACCATATACCAAGAATATTTTGTGTACCCTTTGGTCATAATTACAAACTTCAGTACATAAATCAAAAAGTTTTATGGTATAATGCAATTGAGATGAAGTGCCACCAAATTGCAGTCCATGGTACATCGAAAGGAATGTGCTAGTGTTGGGGCAAATCCATATATATCCCATGTCTTCTCAAAATTATCAAGAACAACTTCTTATAAGGTTATAGTCAATTAGCTGTGATATTCCTAGAAATAGAGTAGCAAGAATATTATGTTTTCTCCTTAGCAATGAAAAATAAGACTGCTCATAGTCTTTCTTCCTTGTAATTATCTGAAATTTCTCTTTCTGACCAAAGCCATAATACACAAAAGCAGACAGTTTTTTACTATCAGGTGCTATACCAAATCTCAAATTATTATAATAACAAACCAAATATTTAAAATATAAAATATAACCCTGGAAAAAGTCGAATATAAAAATATATAATTCAAACGCCACACTAATAAATGATTCCATTTCCCTTCTATATGTTGCACTTAGAACTCCAGTCATTGTCCCTCCAACATTTTTGTCGTAATCCAAATCTATGAATGAGTATTTTACATTATCAAGAAATTTAAATGTCAATGATCCGATCCTATAGCATTACGCTCAAACAGAATTACTTATACTTTGTGGAAACAGAAAATGTCAAAGCTTTATTTATATTTGAAAATAAATAAATGGAATTGTAAGCAAGCATAAAAACCTAGTGAGCTTCGAGCAATAAGCAAAATAAGATGCATTCAAAAAAAGAAACAACATTTTTTACTTGCTAGGATCAAGGCGGGACCAAGTAATCTCCTACAATAAGTTCTGTCCGTCTAGGATATAAAGGATGGCAAACGCATGTCAGGCCACCCAGCTATGCCAATACTGATGAATCCTATAGAAGAAAAAGAAATCTAGAAGTCAATTTATGAGCATTGCATATTCATAAATGGTAATATTGTCAACATAACTGGATCTTTGAGAAAAGAGTATTGACTCCCTACAAAGAGAATATATAGCTCTCATAGACTGTACAGAATTTATTTTAGTGGGAAAACGGCTACAAAGCAGAAAGCAAATTGGTTGAAAGGAAGAAAATAGAGAAACTTAATAGCAAGAGGCAGATTTAAAGAGAATTGTCGCAAATGCAACCAAAATCATGTCTAGAAAAACATAATTAAGCGGATTTGCAGCTTTTACAAAAGATTACTAAATTTAAAATTATAACTGTACATTGCAGGATGAAAGTTTTAAGTGGTGGTACCATTCAGAACACATGAAAATACCACTATTACATCTTGGTAGATGTTTATTAGTATACAAAAATCAACATTAGACTCTGAAATATACTCAACATGTGGTTACCCTAGGCATATTGACACCGCGGTAGTCAAGGAAACTCCATTCTACTTGCATTGTGAAATTGACAATTTCATTTTTGATGTAGTCAATAAAAGCTACGATTTGTCTGGGTTTATTTTCTATTTCAGGATGCTCAAAAGTGGAAGCTTAAATAAGGTCAGAGTGCCAGAAACTACACCTTTGAATATCATTTTATATCTGCGGTGCTGCAGCACTTCAATTAGTATCATACTAGAATTAGTGCCACACCACTTCAATGATATCATCCAAGAATAAGTTATCGTAACTCAACTCCATTGTACCTATGTATCTTCAAGGATGTATGAGCAAATCACGATTTGCATGCATACAGGATGATCGGAAATCCACAAGATACAACTCAAAAGAATAGACAAATTAACTGATACCAAAAAGAGGAACTAACATATAAGTACATCGCAAAAGGGGCAATAAGTGAGTACAATAATCAGCAAAAGATTGTCAAAAAATCTCACCAAAACAAAGAGCTCCCACCTTAAAGATGACCACTACAAAGATTACCTCATGAACAACAATGAAAATCTTATGTCAGTGAGGTAGTCAGAAATAGAGGAACGAAGAACTTTAATTACCATTAATCCACCGGTGGAATCTAAGATAAGAGGTGGGTACATCGAGAAACAGAATAATTGGGCCATGCAAGATATGGATTCTGATTGACGAAATTCACGTTAGCACCAATATAAGAGGCACTATCCCACCACAATACATATATGCCAATATCACCAACAGGCTGAAGCTTGTCTTCAAGAAAGTGATAAGCCTCCGTTCTTATGTTTGAGTAAGGGGATTCATTAATATAATAATAGAGGAAAGATTCTCTTCTTCAAGCATTAAGCTAAGGAGTTTGTCTTGGACAAAGCCCTTTCTCTCTAATACTTGAAGTTCGAAATACTCTTGATCAAAAATCGAGCGGAACACAAAGGAGGAATATGTTCACACTGAACTTAGATTACATTAAGTATCATATAAACTCAGTGTCACACTACACGAGTACTTATACTTAGCAAACCATCTAGTAACTATCAAACAAACACGATGATTCAGACTTTTGAACAAATTAAAGATGGTGGTTCTAAATGACCTAATGAGTTGTAAAATTCCTTTTCGAGAGTTTTTGCTCTAAAAAAGAATCAAGTTAGACAAAGCTAAGAAATTATGGACTTCACATTATGTATTCCTATAACCTAATAAAGGTGCTAAAGAGGCATGATAAAGGTGATAACAAGATGTGCTAGGAAGAAGGATGTACACAAAAACCTATTTAAAACTGGTCAACAATTACAAACTCTAAACCTCTCAGACTTTAGAGTCCATGGATCCAAGAACCTCAAATTCTCTGAGCAATGGACAGAAGACATATTTTTAACAGATATGTTGTGGACTATTAATTAGGAGCTTCCAACTGGACCCACGATGTTATGCCCTCTAGTAGGGCCGTCAATATGGGCTAGGCCCGTTGGGCTGGCATGGCCTAATCCGTGATTTGATAGGGTTGGGCTACGATTTTTTGAGCCCATTTAAGAAAAGGGCTTTTTAGCCCGGCCTGAATTAGCCTGTCGGTTTGTGGGGCTTGAGAAATATGGATAGGGCCAGCGCGTGGGACAAATGAAAATTAATTAAAAAATAAAAATAAAATAGAGTATTAAAAATAACAGGAGTATACACTCAAAATCTGTTAAAGTTTGAAATATTACAATTTAAATACAAATTATGTTTATAAAATATGTACTATATAAAATAAAGTTCCTAAAATTTCTAGGGAATCACTACATAGGCCATAGCCTATGGAATATTATCATAGTTTTTGTGTTTTATTATGATCATTAAAAAACAATTAGGTTAATATTTCTATTTAGCTATTTATGTTTTTATTTGAAATTAAACTTAATAAATATTATATAAATAATTTTATTTGTGTATTTGATTAACAAGTAGTAACACTAGTCGATATTTATGATAATATTTTTAAATTGTAATTTAATTTAAAAAATTATAAAAAAATATATTTTTAAGAAAAGAGGGCTGGCCCGGCAAAGCCCGTAGCCCACACACTTGTGGGCTGGGCCGATCATTTTCTAGCCCACATAAAAAATGGGCTAGCCCGGCCTGACCCGTCAAATTGCAAAGTCTGTATGGATTAGCCCGGATGGGGTGGGCCAGCCCATATTGACAGCTCTACCCTCTAGTAGGAACTAGGAAGTTTTCTTTTCAGAAAACCTTCGGATAACAATAGCTTGCAACAATCTAACTATCTAAGCAAGGTGTTTATAGTAAAAATAATCGGTCCATTAAAGAATTTTTGAGGGATAAAATTAAAGTCAGTAAGACACATCTTCAATGCTGGTGTATCTGACAAATGCTCAAAATAATCACACTTAAACCATGAAGTCCAGTTGATCGATTAAAGCTTGATCCCTAGCCCTCTTCTTTGTCTTTGACAGAGTTCGTGGATGTCGAGAATCATCCAGGTAAGAAATATTTACTCAAATGCTAATGATTTAAGAAATTAGCAGACCCCTCAAGACAGAACCATAATTTCACAAGGGTGAGTTCAGCGCTAAAAATCTTAGTACAGGACCTATCAAACTTAAATGCTTTATCCGCCTCCATTTATATATATATCACACAAATCAACTTATTCCCACCATATTTACACACTACTGTGGCATTAGTTGAAGCAGACATGTCTTAAAGAAGAGAAATAATAAGATTTTACCAATCTCTTTGTCATTTTCTGTAGCGATAACAGAGAGAGCAACCCTGGATTTGGTTTTGCTCTCCTTCTCAAGTTTCAAACTTTTTGACAACTGTTTAACCCAGAGATTGTTGTTTAAACTCCCTCTGAGCTTCTCCCCAAAAATCTCCTTCTCTCCATTGTTTAAGATGTCAACACTCACCCTCCCCATATATACACTTCTGCAGACAATCCAAAAATCATCAATCCCTCAAGATTGATACTTATCAATGGGTCCAAATCAAGTAAATGTACTCTAATCCCAAAAAATTGGAAAACTACAACTATTCTCTAAGCAACCAAGAAAAGTATAGAATACAAAAAGAAAATAACTTTAAATTATGTTCAGTGACCACATTCAAGTAGCATGTTTGAAAACATAGCACGGAATTTCTATCACTGAACTATCTACCTTGTGTTTTATTTGTTCCATTATAAGATTATGAACTAACATGCGTGTGCTCTAAAATATACCAAGCCAATCTCGATTGCAACTACAAACATGAACATATGCTTTCTCATTAGACTATTTTAACCGATTGTATATGTCGACCTACACTACTATTCTTCTCATCTTCTGAATAACATCCTCTTTGTGTTATAGTTTAGCAGGATGTATACACAAAATGACTTAAAGATGAAGAGATGTCTATCTTGTTACCTATGAACCTCCCTCAAAGCATGCAATGAAAGTTGCCATAGAAGTTCAACAAACCTGCAGTAAACATGTGAAATATATAATGGCTATAATGTTTACTCTTGACACATCAGCATGCAAACTTCACCTTAAAGGGTATGAATTAAACTTATATGAGTATGTTAACAGAAAACGAAGCATGTACTATCTACTATCTAGCTCAACCACTCACAAGAGGAATCATTTCCTGCTCCAAAAGTTTTGTGAAATTCAGTAATTAGACAAAGGCACCAGAAATGAGGGCATTTCAGTGCTACACAGGTGCAAGAACTTGTGCAATTAGAACTTCAATTTTTTTATCTACTCCCTTACAGAAGCTGTGGTATCTGTAGGTAGGACAACTATTTTCAATATTGCAATCACTAACCACTGATCAAATTACTTGCGGAGTTGAATCAACTTTCACTGGACTACCATTTTGCAACACACAAACAAAAAAGAAATAATACCAGAATACAGAAGAATCAAATGATAGTTCCAAATAATTAAAATGAACCACAAACAGAGCAATATATCAATTGAACTGCTATCAATTAGCCAACCTTGGTCCACAGCATGTGGCAAGAGATGAGACCCTTTGGTCTCATCCTCCATACGGAGATATATCATAACACCAATAAGTTGATTTGAAAGTTCGGTACTTCTCGTAATCGTTGACCTCTTGCGAATTGATTTTGAGTAGCTTTAACTATATCAGAAGCAAATACTTCTAATTGAACATTTATATTACCTATTTATTAGGAATGCAATGCCAGCTGGTTGTTTTTTACGAATTTAAATATCAGCATAGCATTTAGTATATTAGTGTTGAGCTTACGTGTAAAGGGCAAAAGTTAGTTACAAGTTTGTTAATAAATAGTTATAGAAGTTAGTTATGATTAACTGTGGTTAGGTAACTTAACTAGTCTAGTTAGTTAGTTGATTCACACCTTTATATAGTGATGTATAGGTATCATTGTAAACTACTGTAGTCATGATGAACTGAATGAAATTTCCCATTTCTCTCTTCTTCTTAGCTTACTGTTTTCTCATTCATTCACCATTGTTGGTGCTTAACATGGTATCAGAGCACTAAGGTGTTACTCAGTTGATCGTGTTAGCTTTTAGTGCAGTAGAAGACTCGAGGTATTGTATTGTCCTAGAAGCTAGTGAAGATCGCAACTGTAGCTGCAGTTTATCATGCCGATTGATTCTTCAACCAGTGGTGTAGTTCAAGGAGGAACTACAATGGTGGATTCTCATCATCCTCTCTTCCTGCAATCGTGTGATACTCCAGGTAGTTCTCTGGTCTCTATTCAACTGTCTGGATCTGAGAATTATTCATTATGGAGTAGATCTATGAAGATAGGTCTTCTAGGTTAGGGGAAGATAGGATTCATGGATGGAAAATGTAGTAAGGATAAATTCAATGCATCTCTACATGATCTATGGGGAAAATGCAATGCTATAGTGCTATCATGGATAATAATCTCTGTGAGTAGGGAATTACTGAGTGGAATAGTCTATGCTAGCAGTGCTCAACAAGTATGGACTGATTTAAGAGAGAGATTTGACAAAGTTGATGGCTCTAGAATCTTCTATCTGCATAAGGAGATTGCCACACTGCAACAAGGACTTATGTCTGTTTCTAGCTATTTTTCTAGACTCAAGAAGTTGTGGATGGTTGGGGAAAGAGTTTTATCTATCCTATCAACACTGTGACAGGGATAGAAAGATTGGCTAGTAAGCTAGGAGGCAAGATTGGGGAACTTCCAACAACCTACCTAGGAATGCCTCTCGGAGAAATAGCAAGTCCAAAGGTAGTTGGAATGGGGTCCTAGAGAAATGTGAAAAGAAACTCACCAACTGGAAAAGTCAGTTCCTCTCCTTGGGAGGCAGACTAACTTTAATCAATAGTGTCCTTGATGCACTACCTTCCTATATGATGTCAGTATATCCAATGCCTACAAGTGTATCTAAGAGCATCGATGCCCTTAGGAGAAATTTCCTATGGCAAGGCAGTGAAGAAAAAAAGACGTTCCACCTAGTTAAATGGGGGTAGTTAAATGGGGGGAACTGATAGTGAACAAGGATACAGGTGGCCTAGGCATCAGGAACTTAAGGAAGCAAAACCAAAGCCTCATGTTGAAGTGGCTGTGGAAATTCACCAATGAAGATCATACGCTTTGGAAGGAGGTCATCATAGCAAAGTATGGCATGGAGGACAAGTGGATGTCAAAAGTGGTTAACACTCCATACAACTGCACTGTATGGAGAGCAATCAGGAACCTGTGGCCTATGTTGTATTACAGATCCAGAATCAAAGTGGGAGATGGTCAAAAGACCTCCTTCTGGGAGGACAAATGGAATGGAGCAACACCCATGAAACAGTTGCATCCGGAACTATACATGTTATGTCAACAACAACAGGCAACAGTGGCCACAATGTGGACTGGTCAAGGCTGGAATTTGTTCCTAAGGAGACACCTAAATGACTGGGAAATAGAGAAGGTAATTGCACTCCAGAATTCAGTAGATAATTTTAGCAATCTTACTGAGGAGAAGGACTCACTGGTTTGGCAAAGTGACATTCATGGTAAATTCTCAGTCAATTCAGCATATAAGGGCACTCAACAAGACTGCAGACCAAGAGACAGACTGGCCATGGAGGATGATCTGGAAACCAAAGGTGCCCTACAAAGTGAATTGCTTTTTGTGGTT
>JAJOOS010010257.1:0-35539 GCA_029582725.1 Solanum chiquidenum
ATACCAAGCTTCTTGAGAAGAGTCAATATCCCAAGCTTCCTCAAAAGATCTCCTCACTTTCCACCACCTACACTTGTAACAATAGAGAAATATGGAATCAGTACAATAAGTACTAAGTATGATGACCATGCAAGAAAACATGCACAACAGACATTTACAAGGAATGTACGCTTTTAAGACCTTCTTTAACAAACCTTTACAACCACAAGCATAAACTCACATTTCAAGTCACCATTCACAAATAAGACCATATTCACATAATTTACAACTCAGTTAACACAAGTGTACAATACTTAACAAGATTGCAAAGTAATTCCTTCATTACCATTTAAGCCTCTATCTCAAGTCACCCTAAGCCACACTTAAGTGAATAATGAAGTAACCGCCCATACAACCTCTTCATATACACCTAAGTGTTCCTAAGAGTTACCATAGACAAGGGTTTTATCATTTCATTATAACATACTAAGTCAACATTCTTTATAGGCCATTTAAGAGACACACAAGCATATAGGGGACAATCACATAATAGCCCTAAGGCTTAGGGAACTCACTTTAGTATCTTCTAAGCCTACTCGTGCCATGTGTAGATAGCATCCCATACTACTACCTACACGTTGTAGAACCTATCCAATACTAGAGTGCACATCCCACATGATGGAAATAGGCCTTAACCGACATAGACCACACTAGCAAGGTATGGAATCCGTAGTCTATCCTACTCCGTGGAGGTTGTTCTACTTGCCAAGGGTAGAACTAAAAAGCAACCCATGTTGGCACATGGTTTAAGAGATGTCCAAGGATGTTAATTGTGCCTAATCTCATGCTCAACTAGGCCACCATCCTAACCACATCCACTCGGTGCTTAGCCTTGGTTTCCATAGAATATTCAATCATATATGTACTAGAGAGGGTTCCTTTTCTAGTTCAACCAACTCATAGTACCTCTTCCCAAGAAAGGCCCCATTTCTTAGTCATAACCAATCTAGGTTCATAAGGATAGCTCATTTGACTTTCTTAGATAAGGATTCACATGCCGTTACGACTCCATCCATCTCTAAGTCTATCATTTCACTCAAGAAGGGAACATCGCCCTAAGGCCCATCCTTCAAGGTTATACATTTGCTTAGGAAAGCTAGACTCATGAAAAGGCACTATGCTTAAGTTTACCAATTCAAGTCTTGGCCTAGAATTTCCTCTTTTAGCATTTATAGGAAGAGCTCCATTACTAAGTCATAGCCCAACCAAACATTCATATATATAATCAAGCTTTCATGACACAAGACAAGATACTCAAGTCTAGCATATGAGCTACAACATCATCTTATGAAGACTCATCATAGTCCATCAACACCACATATCACCATTTCAAGAGAAACATGCTTTCACATTAGCATAATAACACTTTATACAATATCACACTAATACCATTTGAACATCTTCACATCATAGCTTCACACAAACATTACATATAGCTTCATATAGGACTTTACATATAGCCTCATATATGTATAATAACACAACAATATAATGCCACTCATATAATGCCCTTCATGGCCTCAATTCTCAATATTACAATATGCCAACATTATACAACAACTTCACCAATGCCTTCATGGCTAAAATTCACAATAATACCACACAAGAATAGGATACATCACTTCCACCAAAGGTGGATTCAATCTACGAACAACAATCAACTCAATAGAGAGAGTTCAAGCTTTCTTACCATAACCCAAAGCCATAGCCAAAATCACCAAAATCCAAGCAATCACCAATACTTCACCCATAAGGCTTACCACCCTTAATTCATCCATTATCAACAATTAATCATAAATAAACATTAAACAACACAAGAGATATCAATGCAATTCACTTTACACATAGTTCCATCAACTTTGAAGTTATAGAAATAGACCCACTTCATAACAAATTTTAGGGTTTTTTAGAAGACAAGGGTTCATGGAGTATTTCATTCAAAAACCACAAACAAACATCAATTAGCCCATATCCCAACGTTTCAAATCATTTTCATGCAAGAACCCTTGATAGAATTCAAAAACAAGCTTTTAGTCACTTTTTGAAAACATTGAAAAATCCTTGGAAATTGACTCTAGGATGAAGATGAGTCCTAGATCAAGATCCACCATACCTCACTTGTTGAAATCTCAAAGAAATTTGGTGGAAGAAACCCTCAACTTGAAACCCTTGCTCTCCACCTTCTTCTTCCTTGAACTTGAGAGAACTTTAGAGAGAGAAAGAACTTTGGGGTTTTGATTTGGAAGAATGAATCCTATAATAGCATATAGAAGTTTAAATACCTTTAAAAATACTTTAAAAAACTGAAAAACACTTAAACACAATAACCCATAGTACCCAAACTACCCCTCACTTAGTTGGACCTTTTTAAACAAGTCAAACTTGAGTTTTATTTTCGCAGATTTCGTTGGGAAACAAGTTCGCGACGCGGAGGTGTTCCCGCAAGTTATTGGAAATTAAATTTCGAGACAGAAGAGTCCGCGATACGTCCGCGATGCGGACCAACCAGTTGGCCCTTGGTGGAGCTAGTCCGCGACGCGGACATGCTCCCTCCATGAGCATTTTCAAGCTGCCCTGGCAGCTTGCTCGGCCAAGGGTTGTGGTCCTCCTCGGGGACCCTTAGGGTGGTCCCGGGGAGTCGTATTCGAATGTTTTGACCCAAAAAGCATTTATTAAGACACTAGGGTCACCTCCACTGAATTTAGACTCCAAAAAACACATAAAAACATGAACAACATACTAGAACACACCAACGCGTAAAAGACTAGTTTCTGAGCGTCTTGGTTGTCCCTTGACGTTTGACCTCAAACTCAACTAAAATGACCTATAAACTCATTTTCAAACATTTATACAATTTTATCAACTACTAACACGCATGTGAAGATCTAATTATCCTATTTCATTTTGAGGGGCGTTACACTCTAATCCTTTTCTATTGGTATTTGGTTTCACTTGAGATCTCATTTTAAATATAGTTGTATTATTCCTTACATATTCAGTACATTCTTTCGTACTGACGTCCCTTATTGGGGACGCTGCATTTTATGTTATAGGTACATGTACTCAACTAGTAGATCTCCCCAATAGAAGCACATGATACTCAATGGTTTTTGGTGAGCTCCAGGTTCATTCGGGGCTTTGCCGAGTCTTTAATATGCATATTTTCATAGTGGTACAATCATTGATTTTAGTAGAGGCTTTGTAGACATTGTAAAGCTATCATACGTATTCATAGTTTCACTTGTCACATGTATCGATTTAGCTAGTCGACATGTGTTGTATATGAAGCTTATCGTTAGTAAATCTATCATCACAGTAGTTTACTTTCTCATCATAGGTCACTTGTCAAGCATGTGTTCATATGGTACTTGTCCGACTCACCTAGGGTTAGGGTGTGACATTCACCAGATGTTGTCACTAGTATGATCAAAGTCTTTAACCTTAATGTATATGCTTTGCTAGACCCATGAGTGAGTTTATCCTTTGTAACTCCTTATGTTGCGATGAATTTTGATGTTATTCCTGAGCAACTTAGTGAACCATTTTGTGTTTCTACACCTGTTGGTGAGTTTATTTTAGCAGAGACAGTCTATCATGATTGTCCCGTTTCCATCAATCACAAGAGTACCATGGCTGATTTAATTGAGTTAGACATGGTAGATTTTGATGTCATTATTGGTATGGACTGGCTTCATGCCTGTTATGCCTCAGTTGATTGTAGAACTCGAGTTGTCAAGTTCCAGTTTCCAAATGAGCCAGTCTTAGAGTGGAAAAATAGTTCATTAGTGCCTGAGGGTCGTTTCATTTCGTATCTTAAGGCAAGAAATTTAGTTTCTAAGGGGTGTGTCTATTACTTAGTCAGATTTAATGACTCTAGTGTTGAGATACCTCCTATTTAGTCAGTTGTAGTAGTAAAAGAGTTTCTAGAAGTCTTTCCAAATGATCTTCCTGGAGTCCCTCCTTAGAGAGAGATAGAATTTGGTATAAATATTCTTCTAGATACTCATCCTATATCTATTCCTCCATATAGAATGGCTCCAACAGAGTTGAAAGAGCTTAAAGAATAGTTGAAAGATCTCCTTGATAAGGGCTTTATTCGACCAAGTGTCTCACCTTGGGGTTCTCCGATCTTATTTGTGAGGAAGAAGGATTGTTCCCTTAGGATGTGTATAGATTACCGCCAGTTGAACAAGGTTACCATCAAGAATAAGTATCCTCTTCTGAGGATTGATAATCTTTTCGATCAACTTCGGGGTGCTACCTATTTCTCTAAGATAGACCTTATATCAGGCTACCATCAGTTGAGGGTAAGGGAATGTGATATTCCAAAGACAACATTCAGGACCCATTATGGTCATTATGAGTTTTTGGTCATGTTGTTCGGTTTAACTAATGCACCTGCAGCGTTCATGGACCTTATGAATAGAGTATTTAAGCCTTATTTAGATATGCTTGTTATCGTATTTATTGATGACATTCTAATCTATTCTAGGAATAAGGAAGATCATGCTAGTCATCTCAGAATAGTTCTTCAGACTCTAAAAGATAGAGAGTTATATGCCAAGTTCTATAAATGTGAGTTTTGGCTTGAGTCTGTGGCATTCTTAGGCCACATTGTGTCTGGAGAGGGAATTAAAGTTGATACTCAGAAAATAGAGGCAGTGCAGAATTGACCTAGACCCACATCTCAAACGGATATTAGGAGCTTCTTGGGTTTGGCTGGATATTATAGAAGATTCGTAGAGGGTTTCTCATATATTTCATCCCCTTTGACCAAGTTAACTCAGAAAATAGTGAAGTTTCAATGGTCTGAAGCTTGTGAGAAAAGCTTTCAGGAATTAAAAAAGAGGTTGACTACTGCCCCAGTATTGACCTTACCAGAAGGTACACAAGGTTTTGTCGTATATTGTGATGCGTCTAGAGTTGGCTTGGGTTGTGTGTTAATGCAGAATGACAAAGTTAGAGCTTATGCCTCTAGACAATTGAAAGTTAATGAGAGGAATTACCCAACCCATGACTTAGAGTTCGCTTTGAAAATATGGTGTCATTATCTTTATGGTGTTCAATGGATGTGTTCACCGATCACAAGAGTCTTCAGTATGTGTTTAGTCAGAAAAAGCTTAATCGCATACAAGGGAAGTGGATAGAATCACTCAAGGATTATGACATGAGTATTATTTATCACCCAGGTAAGGCTAACGTTGTTGTTGATGCCTTGAACAAGTTCTCTATGGGTAGTACCACCCATTTTGAGGAAGATAAGAAATGGTTAGCAAAAGAGGTGCACAGACTTGCACAACTAGGAGTTCGACTAATGGATTCCACAAAAGGAGGAGTTGTGGTGATGAATGGGGCTGAATCATCATTAGTTTCAGAAGTAAAAGAGAGGCAAGACCAAGATCCTTTATTGCTTGAATTAAAGGCAAGTGTTCATAAGCAAAAAGTGACAACTTTTGAACAAGGGGGAGATGGTGTTTTGAGTATTAAGGTAGATTGTGTGATTGATTTCAAGGGTACTTGGGATGATCACCTACCTCTCATTGAGTTTTCTTATAACAATAGTTACCATTCTAGCATTCAAATGGCTCCTTATGAAGTTCTTTACGGGAGAAGATGCAAATCTCCTATTGGATGGTTTGAAGTTGGTGAAGCAGGGTTGATAGGACCACACTTTGTTCATCAAGTTATGGAGAAAATGAAAGTCATTCAAGAGAGGTTGAAAACGGCACTGAGTCGTCAGAAATCCTACACTGATGTTAGGAGGAGGGAGTTAGAGTTTGAAGTAGATGATTGGGTTACTTGAAAGTTTCACCCATGAAGAGTGTTATCAGATTCGGTAAGAAGGGGAAATTTAGTCCCCGGTATATTGTCCCTTACAAAATATCAAAAAGGGTTGGTAATGTAGCTTACAAGTTGTAGCTACCACAAGAGTTAGCAGCGGTTCATCCGGTATTTCACATCTCCATGTTGAAGAAGTGCATCGGTGATCCTTCATTGATCATACCAACGGAAGATATTGGGATCAATGATAGCTTATCTCTTGAAGATATTCTGATTTAGATTTTAGATCACCAAGTTCGCAAGTTGAGGACTAAGGAAGTAGCATCAGTCAAAGTTCTTTGGAGGAACCAGTTTGTTGAGGAAGCTACTTGGGAAGCTGAGGAGGATATGAAGAAGCGATATCCACATCTCTTCGAATTCGGAGAAATTCCAGATCAAGGTACTAATTCTCTTCTTAGTACTCTTTAATTGATATACTTGATGTGTTAGATTTGATTGTTGGGTGTTTGAACTATATGTTAGATGTGACGCCCTAAGCCTAGTAAGAGTAATCTCATTAGAGGATGAATGTTCCCAAGGGGGATATATTGTAACATCTCACAAATTGAAATAACTAGGAAGAAGTTGAGAATTTGGAAATAGTCATTTTTGGAAAGAATTGAAATCTCGAAAATTTGTTAAGAGTGTTATATTGAGTTTTTGGTCAACTTCAAACGACCATAACTCCCAGCTCAGGATGAGTTAGGTGTATTTCCAGATATCATAGGAAGGATCTTGGAATAATATTTCCAACGCCGCTGCGTTTGCGCGATTCCCAGTTCGTATGAGTGAGTTATGCCTATTGGAAGTTGGGTTGTTCAAATAAGAATAGTCCAATCCGGATTTTGGAAGGGTATTATGGTCCTTTCCATACCCTATTATTTTATTTCGATTTTTGGATTTTAATTAGGGTCAAATAATAATTAGATCAACTTAGTCAATTGGAAATTCACGCTAGGGCTTAGAGAAGAGAAAAGAAGAAGAGAAGAGAAGAGAGGAGAAGAAGCAAGAATCGTCAAATTCTCGATGCTAAGATCGTGGATTTCATCAAGGGGTGATCCCTACGAGGTATGTGAGTTCACACAATGTTGGGTTCGTTCACCCACGCGCCAAACATATTTAATTCAGCATGAATTCATCCTAAAAATTGAAAGTTTGAATGTTCTTGATGTGTGTTCTTGAATTTACTTTCGTTCTTGAATTTGGTATGATATTGAGGAATTCTTGAGAGGTTAAGGTCAATTTTAGATTTGTTTTGAGTTAGATTCTTGGGTACATTTTCCGGGTATCTAAATATAAAGAGGATTTGAGAAAAAGAATCAAATTTAGGTTAATTGGGGTTAGAAAACGAAGAAGGAACAAGTCGGCAGAATCTGGGTACCAGGTCCGCATCGCTGAACTGTTCCTCAGATTTGAAAATATCCCCTCGCGTCGCGGAGCGGTCACGGACCGTTCTACCTCAAAATTGATTTCGCGACCAAAAATTTAAATACATCTCTGCGTCGCGGACCAGCTTTCAGACAGTGATTTCTTGATATTTTCTCGTGTTTAGCTATCTAAAAACAGTCCTAAACATCATGAGATCTTTCATATCACAAATCTCAATCCTTGAATCCATAATTCAATTCAAGGATCAGTTAAGAATCAAGTCAAGAGAAGTTCATAGATTCTTCCAAAAGTCTTTTACAAATGATTTAACTTTGTTTTAAGACTTGAGTTTTGAGTTCAGTAAATAGTAAAGTTGAAGTTCACTTCTTCAAAAGTATATGGGGACTATGTATTCCCAAAGAGTTTAAAATGTTTTCACATTTAAATAAGAACGGAAACTGAGATTTCCAAAGAGCGTTTGAGCTAGTTTTCAGAAGAGAGTAAATGCTTTCACAATTAAGCAAAAGAGGAAACTTTGATTTCCAAGATAGCCGTTGAGCTAAGTTTTGAGCAATTATCTCAAATCACAAAAAGAAGTATGTTTTCAAACACAAGAGCTAGTATCATATTTTGGGAGTAGTATTGAGCATCGATATGGGGGAGAGTTCAGACAACTCACATACCCCATAAACCATGTAGCCACCATGGGTAGAAAAGGGTCATATTTTTTAGTTGATTCCTTTATTGCTTTTTAGCATAGACTAGTGGATCCACTTACTAGTTCAGGTTCTATACCCTCGGCGAGGTATAGGACGGCCCTGGCAGTGTAAGGCAAAACACTGTATCATCACAATAGCTCTTACGTGATGGTTTTCGGTTAGAAAAACTCCCACATAAGTAATTGTATTCTTATGTACACAGTTTAGTGTATTTTTACATACATTTCAGAGTTATATGTATCTTTGCATACACACAGAGTTGACATCATGTTTTTAACAACTTTTCTTTATATTGCACTTGTTTTAAACTGCTTTATATTGAAATGACTTCAGTTATGTTAGGTTGAGTTAAGCCGTGTAAGTTCTTCAGATTCCTTTAAAGCTTATGTCTTGTTTTAGAATTCCCCTCGCATACTCGTACATTCAATGTAATGATGCCATTTGGCCTGCATCTTATTATGATACAGACACAGGTAACCAGTAGCAGCATCCAGCGCATCGTTGATCCTGTTGAGCACTCAGAGTCTTGTGGTGAGCCTCCTTGCTTCCGAAGGATCCCTTTTATTGCTTTCAGTTTTATTACTAGTTCATTAGGATTTCGTGGGTCTTGTCCCGACATCTATCTCAGTTGTTTAGAGGCTTCATAGACAGTCAAATGTTAGTTCTTGAGTTTCTATTTCCTATTTTAATGGTTGGGACGTTAGTTGCCACTTTTGGGTAGTGAATGTTATCTTGATACATTCTAAGTGTCTATTGAATAGTTCAATTTACTTTTAAAAGTATTTTTCTTCATGAGTTAAGTCTTTCGATGAGTAAGTAAGCCAGGCCAAGGGTTCGCTTGGGACCAACAATGGTTCTCGAGTGCCAGTCCCGCCCAAGGTGTAGGCTCGAGGTATGACAATCAATCAAGTCCCAATCACATTTCACAACTTAGGATTTTGGGGAAACATGGGTTCATAGAGGAATTCCATATTAATTCATCATTAATTCATCAATTCCATCTTAAATCGTTATATAAAAACCTTTGAATTTTTTTTGGAATTGAACCCATGCATAGATTGAAAACCCTAGCTTTTTGGGGGATTTTGGAAACTTGAAATCATCTTTTGATAGGGCTCCTTGAATGAAACTTAATCAAGGATGAAGACTACCATACCTTATGAATATCTCCACATGAAATTGAATAATAAAGGCTGCTCCTTGACCCCTAGACTTGATCTTGATCTTGCTCTTCAATGGAGTTTCTAGAGAGAGAATATTTGGAGAGGTGGGTAGTTTCTATTTTGAGAAAAGGGAGTTTAATAACTTTAAAAGCCTTAAAATACCTTAATAAATCAATAATAACCGTCCCTTAACTCATCTAGCTTAAAAAAGGAATTTACCATTTAACCCCCATATTGGCCGAGTCTTGGTAGACTTGCAGTGGTCACCTACGAAACCCCACCCATAGACCGTGGGTGGGTCCACGGGCCGTGATGGCAAGCCGTGGTTCGTGGCTGCAACATGGACCTTAAGACTTGACCTAAGCAGGTCATCCACGGGGCGTGGATGGACCTACGGGGCGTAGCTCCCATCCGTAGCTCCTCCTCAATTTGATAACTTTTTGGTTTCTTGGGGTCTTGGGGGTTAAGCTTTAGGGTCCTCCTCAAGGACCCCTTGGTTGGTCCTTGGGGAGTCCTAACTTGATGTTTAACCCCTAAACCCCTCAACCTAAACTCAAGAAGACATTCTACAACTTCAAACCCCACAACAAACTCAAAATAAATTCGTTAGGGTCTAGTTTCACTTACTAATTTTCTTTGTCATTACATTATCTCCCCCTTAGGAACATTCGTCCTTGAATGACACTTTAAACACATTAAGGGATAACGACTCAAGACTAGCAGCCCATAATGCTTGCAACATCATAACCAATGCACAAAACTATGAGGAAACATCAACTTCATCTCAAACATACTCCATGCAACACAAGAAAGTAGGAACTACATCTACAAACTCATTATGCATAAAACTTCAATATTTCTCATTTCATTGGAGGAATTACTTTCTCCAACTCAAACCATGCTCATCATAACATCATTAAACACATTATGCAATTCTTCTTAAAAGAACATTTAGGCATGTTCAACAATTCACCTCATGAAGCATATAGGCAAGTCATACTAAATGGGAATCAACATGAGAAACATATAAATCATAAAACTCATGTTCTCATTTAAACATAAATTCATCAAGAACATGCATATCATAAGGAGACCATGGAAACACATAATCACACATGACTCCAAAACATGAAATAAGCCAAAAAGGAACTCTTGGTCTCAAGCTTGAATAGGAATAGAAGGAAAGAGATAAGGATCTTGGAACTCTAAACAACCTTAGTATTCAACATACCATCTCCCCCTTAGGAGTAAACCCATACTAAGGTTAACATTAAAACAACTTAGGAACCTTAATACATCATTCTTAACTATAAGGAACTTATCAACATTCTTATGGAAGGAACTTCTTTACCCTTCTATTTCTTAACTTGCCGGTCTAAGGTCCCAACCAGTACTTCTAAACTAGGAAGGTCCTCATTAAGCAACTCTTGCTGACAAACAACCTTACCAACACCACCCAAGGTGAAAATTCAAGTCAACCTAAATCATGAACATCAAAGATACTCAATGACCTTGCATTCTAAGCACATTATCTCCCCCTTGGGAGTAAGCGTACACAAACTCCTTTAAGCATCACTTCTTTCAATTCTAAGGTCGGAGCAAGTCATTACTAAACCTTCACACTCATCACACAAGATGATTTTAAGCCATGATAATTACACTTGTACCCTTCTTAGAGTAGTCTACTCACTCCACATCTAGGCATTACTATAACACCCTTTTCATCAAATCTTTCAACATACTTCAAAACTCATCATGACTAAGTCGGGTTCTACCCTCAACTAAACATAACCACAATGCAACTTATTCATACTAAAGACAACATCACAATCTATCACCTCAAATCTAACAAGTCACATAGCCATAATTGGTATCACAACCAACATTTCTCCCTCACTCCTTCTAGCATAAGCCTTTCAAGTGGTCATATCATAAAGACCATCGGATAAGGAATAGGAGAGAGATCTTATAGAGTTAAACTCTATGGCACGACTTGAAGAATGAAGAAGTGAGAATTTCCTAACATCCAATGGCCTCCTATTCATAAATGTGGCGCGCTTCACACTATGAACAAGACTCTACTAGATGTGGTTTGAGACATCCTAATACCATCCCAAAACTTTGTTCTCTGATACCATGTTTGTCACGCCCCTAGCCTACACCCCAGAAGTGACACGGTGTACAAGACTCCAAAAAGTCTCATACCAGCCTCATAGCATTCATGAACATAAGAGCATAGGAAAATAGTGCGGAATTTAAAACTTTTCTGTACAATCGAAGTCATTTTTCATAAAAGCAAGCGGAAGACTTTTCTATACTTTGTCTCAAACCATCTAGAACCATAATACTTAAAACTTTGGGACGCAACCCATACACAAACTATAAACATAAAGTAAAAGACATTAAAGGAACATGGTGGGTTTTGTCCTCGAAACTATGAGGACTCACCAAATCTTCAACTCCTTGCACCTTAGAAACCTATCTCCCAAGTATAGGACATCAAATCTCCAAACCCTACACTTTGGTAAAAATGAAGAAATATGGGTTAGCACATTTAATGTACTAAGTATGATAGCCATGTAAAAACCATGCTTAAAAAGAATATTTTGGTTGAAAACCATGCACATGCCAATTTTGAGAAAATGTCATGAACTTTAGCAAAAGGCATAAGATACAAGTATAACCATCATATAAAACATTTCATTCCATTAGAACATAATCAACATATAAGCCATTTCATCACATTAGAACATAATCAGCATATAAGCCCTTTCATCACATTAGAACATAATCAACATATAAGCCATTTCATCACATTAAGTAACCCCAAGCTATACTTTGTGCAATGTATGAATAGAGTCCCATACCACCATCCACACTAAGTACCATATTAAGGCCACCAAAAGTGAACTTACCATTCCTCCTTTTCATCTTTAGACAATACTCATAAATAAGGAACATAAGAATTTCATGAGTCAAGACAAGGAAGTAACTCATAATACAATCCAAGTATAGCATGCATCATTACATTAAGCATATAAGTCAACATTCTTACTAGCATCATTATAAACACATTCAATTCATTAGACATTAAGTCAACATTCTCATTAACTTCTTCATAGATCATTCATTTCATAAAACATTATAACATAAAGGAACACACCATGACTACTCTCAAAGCCTACTTGTGAAATGCATGGATGACTACCACCCATACTAAGTAGTGCATTCTTAAGAAGTCATAGTTCATTAACATTCTTTGTGGAGGTAAGCCTTAATCGACATAGACCATGTGAACAATTCATGGCATCCCGGTGTCACCCTCACCGGATAAGGGATTCCTACTTGCCTAAGGTAGGACCATTACTTTTTAGCTTAGGTGGATCCACTTGCTAATATCCTATGTGGGCATATAATTATGGGATAGCGAGATTGCTACTAGATACCTCGCCTCAACTCACAAATGAGCATCCATCTCAAGAGATTGTTACTAGATACCCCACCTCAACTCACGGATGAGCATCCATCTCAATTCATATCCACTTGGTGCATTATTCCCCACGGTAGTACTTAAAATTCATTACTTTAGTTCATTATTATGGGATAAGAGATTATTACTAGATACCCCACCTCAACTCACGAATGAGTATCCATCTCAAACCCAACATTCATTTATTATGGGATAAGAGATTATTACTAGATACCCCGCCTAAACTCATGGATGAGTATCAATCTCAAACCCAACATTCATTCATTGGATAGCTCATAGATTCAAAGACGAGAATAGCTTTTCAACTAAGAATCCCCATATTGTGAGAAAGTCCTTTCACAACATGTCATTATCATTCATTAGTGTACAATTGAGAATAGCCTTTAAATCAACACATCATCATTAACATAATCTTAGAAACTTCATTCATTCTATATTCATGAGTGTGTGAGAATAACCTTTCACATATATCTTCATCATTCATAAGTGTTAAATTGAGAAATAGCCTTTCAATAATAACACAATTACATTCTAAACATGATCATAACACTTTCATAGAGATCAAACAAATATACTTCACATCATAATCATACATAATCCTTCATGAAATTTTCCTTCAAGGCTATGAATCAACCCAAACATCTAGAATACTACATTAGATATGGGAATTAACATGATTCAAATACTAATTCAATATAGACATAAACAATTCAACATACATTCATGATCAATCAAATCCCAATCACAATTCACAACTTAGGATTTTAGGGGAAACATGGGTTCATAGAGGAATTCCATCTTAATTCATAATTAATTCATCAATTACATATTAAATCATTATATAAAAACCTTTTAAACCGTTTTGGAATTGAACTCATGCATAGATAGAAAACCCTAGCTTTTGGGGGAATTTTGGAAACTTGTAATCATCTTTTGATAGGGCTCCTTGAATGAAACTTAATCAAGGAAGAAGACTACCATACCTTATGAAGATCACCACACGAAATTTAAGAAGAAAGGATGCTCCTTGACCCTTAGACTTGACCTTGATCTTGCTCTTCAATGGAGTTTCTAGAGAGAGAATATTTGGAGAGGTGGATAGTTTCTATTTTGAGAGTTTTGAAATAATGAATTCTAAAAGGGAGTTTAATAACTTTAATAGACTTAAAATACCTTAATAAATCAATAATAACCTTCCCTTAACTCATCTAACTTAAAAAGGAATTTACCATTTAACCCCCACATTGGCCGAGTCTTGGCAGACATGCACTGGTCACCTACGAAACCCCACCCACGGACCGTGGGTGGGTCCACGGGCCGTGCTGGCAAGCCGTGGTTCGTGGCTGGAACATGGACTTTGGGACCTTGACCCACGGGGCGTGGATGGACCTACTCCGTAGCTCCTCCTAAAATTGACAGCTTTTTTATTTCTTGGGGTTTTAGGGGTTAGGCTTTAGGGTCCTCCTCAAGGACCCATTGGTTGGTCCTTGGGGAGTCGTACCTTGACGTTTAACCCCTAAACACCTCAACCTAAGCTCGGGAATACATTCTACAACTTCAAACCCCATAACAAACTCAAAAACAAACTCGTTAGTCTCTAGTTTCACTTACTAATTTTCTGGGTCATTACACGAAGATTCAATTTCTTCTGACTAAACACATATTGAAGACTCTTGTGATCGGTGAAAACATCCACATGGACCCATACAAATAATTCCTTGATATATTTAAGGCAACCACAACTGCCGCTAATTCAAGATCATTGGTAGGATAATTCTTCTCCTGAACTTTAAGTTGCCTTGAAGCATATGCAATCACTTTACCGTTTTGCATGAGGACACATCCCAACCTCACTTTAGAGGCATCACAATATAACACGAAACCATCCGTACCTTCCAATAAGGTCAACACCGGAGCGGAAGTAAGTCTATCTTTCAACTCTTGGAAACTTTTCTCACAAGCTTCCGACCACACAAACATAACTTTCTTTTGAGTCAAAGCCATCAACGGAGAAGCAATGGAGGAAAATCCCTCAACAAACCTCCTATAGTAACCAACCAAACCCAAAAAGCTTCTAATGTCTGAAGAAGTTAGAGGTCTAGGCCAACTCTTGACTGCATCCGTCGTCTTAGGATCTACTTCAATACCCTTGCTTGACACAATATGACGAAAAAAAGCTACGGACCTTAACCAAAATTCACACTTGCTAAGCTTTGCAAAAAGTTGGTGGTCTTTAAGAACTTGCAATACAATTCTCAAATGGTCCACATGTTCATTCTCAGTCCTTGAATAGATCAAAATATCATCGATAAACACAATAACAAACATGTCTAGGTATTTCCTAAACAATCTATTCATCAAATCCATAAATGTCACCGGAGAATTAGTCAACCCAAATGACATAACCACAAATTCATAGTGACCATACCGGGTTCTAAAGGCTATCTTTGGAATATCAACCCCTCTCACCCTCAATTGGTGATAACCCGAACGAAGATCAATCTTAGAGAAATAGCTAGCCCCTTGAAGTTCATCAAACAAATCATTAATTCTCGGAAGAGGATATTTAATCTTGATTTCCACTTTATTCAATTAACGATAATTGATGCACATTCTAAGAGACCCATCCTTCTTTCTAACAAACAACACCAGAGCACCCCATGGAGAGATATTTGGTCAGATGAAGCCCTTATCTAATAAATCCTTTAGTTTCTCTTTCAACTCTTTCAACTCTGCCAGAGCCATTCTATAAGAATGAATGGAGATAGGTTGCGTATCCAGTAAAAGGTCAATGACAAAATCTATTTCCCGCTCTAGAGAAATACCAGGCAAATCATCGGAGAAAACTTCCGAGAACTCATTCACTACCGGAACCGACTCTAGAGAAGGGGTTTCAGATTCAACATCCTTCACCCTTATAAGATGGTAAATTCATCCTTTGGAGATCATCTTTCTAGTTGTAAGACAAGAGACAAATTGACCTCTAGGCATAGAATTTCCCCGCTTCCACTCTAACATAGGCTCATTTAGAAATTGGAATTTAAACACCCGAGTCCTACAATTGATAGAGGCATAACATGCATGCAACCAATCCATACCAAAATACAATCAAAGTCTAACATGTCTAACTCTACCAAATCCACCAAAGTAACTCTATGGGATAAGGAAAAGGGACATCCCCTATAGACTCTCTTAGCCACCACCAGTCACCAACCAGGTAGAGACCGAAAAGGTTCTAATAACACTTCGGGGAGCATATCAAACTTCATGGCTATATAAGGTGTCATAAAAGACAAAGTAGAACCAGGATCTAATAAGGAATATACATCAATAGAAAAGACTTTTAACATACCGATCACAACATCCGGGGAGCTCTCTTGGTCCCCTCGGGATTGAATAGCATAAAAGTAGTTTTGCTTTAAGGCATTGGAGTTTGAACCACTTGGAGGAGCTTGTTTGGATTCTTTCCCCTTGGCCATGAGCATTGGTAAATCTCTCATCTTGTGGCCACGCTTTCCACAACCATAGCAACCGTCCGAGCCAACTACGCACTTACTGTCACGCCCAAAACTCAAGGGGTACAACTAGCTCCTAATGCCAAAACTCAGGCCCGAGACGACCTTGCTGAACCATTTTCTACTAGCGCATGGCATACACACACAATCAAGAAAACAAACAAGTATATCTTGGCTTAAATGTTAGCCCTCGGTAGGCAAGGCCCTTGTTAATAGATCTATAAAAGAAACATCTACTCCCAAGAGTTCATATAAAGAAATAGCCAACTAGCATAGAAGTCCTGATTAGGCCGTCGAGGCCACCATGATCTCTATACAAAAACTGAAAGCAGGTATATACCAAGACAATACATCAAACAGCTCACAAGCTTCAGCAAACCAACAAAACTAGGCCAGCATGGCAATAACATAGTTGTACACACCACACACTAGTCTGCAAGCCTCTAAGAGTAGTAAAGATTGGTGGGACAGAGGCCCAGCCTACCTATAAAAATATATACAACAAAAGTTAACAAACCACCCAACTGTGGTAGCTTTGGAGGAAAGGGGCTAGCCAATCGGATAGAAGTCAATCCTACTGCTGATGAGGTCTACTGGGTTGTCTGTCAGGTCCAGCATGCATGAATGCAGTGCCCCCAGGCAATGGGGCATCAGTACAAAATAATGTACAGAGTATGAAAGGTTATAGGCTAAATGAGCAAGTATCATAATATACTAAAAGAAATCAGATAAGGAAATTAAAATTTAGATAAGCATGCTAACCCACTACTGAATCTGAAAATACAAAAATGATCTAACAACAACCTAACCAATCCCCCATAAGCTCGACAGGTACAAATAACATACCACCTACCTAGGTCCCCATAAGCCTAGAAGGTGCCAAATCAATCTACATACCCCTATCGGTAGCCCCTTGTCTTTGTAAGAAGTCACGTAGCCCTTTTTGGCAATGACATAACCCCGTAGGTAGTGCATAGCTCTCTTAGGCAACATCATAGCTTTGTGGGCTGCACATAGCCCTCTTTTGCATCAACATAACCCTGTAGGCAACACATAGCTCTCTTTGTCGTCAAAATAACTCCGTAGGCAACACATAACACTCTTTGGCATCAATTTTAGCCCCGTGGGCAACACATAGCTCTTTTTGGCAATAATATAGTCCTATTAGACAACATCATAGCCCCCATAGATAGTTCATAGCTCAATAACTAACCACAATATCCCCAAGGGCGAGAACAAACAATTGAAAAGGGCGAAGGCGATCAATTTAGCTATAAACAATATATATGAAAAGTCTCCAAGTCATTCCTAACTTAGGGTCATTCTTAACAAATTATGAGTCCCTAAAATGAGGGTTTATAACCACTCAATCAGCCAACCACTCACAATTACATCTAGAAGATCATCAACATTAACTACCCTATTATATCAATCCCAAGCTGTACTGAAACATGCCGAACGAAGGGAATAGCCTTAACATACCTTTTCCTTTATAATTAATGCTGAAAATACCTCTGTCTGCACCACTACAACACTAAAGAAAAAGGTATAATCAATCAGTAATTAACGATAAAATTACTACGATAATTCAACAATTGATACAGATTCCTATCGTAAATTACTATCCAAGACCTAAGGTATCCGTAAACTGATAAAGGTGATTCCTACCTTTGTTTACACGCCCAGAACACTTGAATAAAATTAATCCACTGAAAAAACTATGTTGCCACAACCTCCATGGAGCTACACCACTCAATTCACCGTGAAAATTATACCAAAATGACGAGCTCGCGACGTAGGGCAATTTTCAATAAGGAGCCAAGAAGAGGTCATGAACACACAATGATGATTTGAGGAGTAATTCTCTGATTTTCGTGGGTTTCCTACGAGTTGGAATGAAGAAAAATGAAGAAGATGCTATCTTATAAGCTTCCACCGACCTAGGGAACCCACCTCACCTGCCTGCTTGCTCAGTCTCGCGAAAATGCAAATATCTCCCTATTTTGAAGTCGTATGAACGAACCGTTTGATGCATTGGAATCTAGAATCGTTGCCCTTCGATTTAATGGCTTGTGGGATACATAAATCTTTATAGATTGGGAGAAAACATCCGACACATTTCACCCAAATTTCAGAGAAATCTTTAAAAAGGAACTTGCGATAACTTTTGCCAACTTTTATTTTGCGACTTACCTTACTTCAAAACTTGATATACAACCATTGAACACTTAAAATATGACATTCCAAATCATTCTTAATTTATTACTCACCCTCTTTGTCTTTCCACGAAGGTACGAGTTAGTTTAGAAGTTTCGAAAAGTTGGGGTGTTATATCCTTCTCCCTTAGAAACATTCATCCTCGAATGAAAAATCTAAGTCACACGGTTATGTACTTAGGAGTTGCTAAAGTTTAGGCAAATTATCCTTTGTAAATGTGACTATCCAGGAACCTAAAACGCAAAAATTCTAACCTAGGCGTCTCACAGGACGACATAAATAGCTAATCATTATAGCTCCGCAATAACAGTGCTAGCAAAAAAATACAACGACAACAACCATAATAATAAGCAATATTATAAAAAAATTAGATAGGTATCTTACCTTACTGCAATATAAACTGATATTCTATCACCCTGGGGTATGAAACAAGTAAGGATATTTGGACCTCATGTCATCCTCAGCTTCCCAGGTCACCTCTTCTCTATTCTTGTTTCTCCACAATACTTTAACCGAAGCCACCTCTTTGGTCCTCAATTTATGAACGTGCCAATCTAAAATAGCAATTGGAGTTTCCTCGTAGGATAACTCCTCTGTGATATGAGCATCCTCAACTACGCACTTCCATAGCATCGATACATCGATTCTAGCCCCGAAGGCAATTCTAACTCATAAGCCACTTGTCGTACCCTCCAAATGATTCGGTATGGCCCAATGAATCTTGGACTAAGCTTTCCTTTTTTTCCAAATTAGATAACACCCTTCATAGGTGAGACTTTTAAGAATACCCAGTCATCAACACAAAACTCTAAGTCCCTTCGTCGCACATCCGAGTATGACTTCTGTTGGCTTTGAGCTGGTAACAACCTCTCCCGAATGAGCTTAACCTTCTCCACTGTCTGTTGTACTAAGTTGGTTCCAATCAACCCTGACTCACCTACCTCAAACCATCCAATGGGGGATCTACATTTTTGCCCATACAAAGCCTCATAAGGTGCCATCCCGATGCTGGAGTGATAAATATTATTGTATGCGAACTCAATAAAAGGCAAGTGGTCATCCCAACTTCCCTTTAAGTCTAGAGCGCACGCCCGTAACATATCCTCGAGTGCCAAAATTATGTGCTCAGCCTGGTGATGTGTTTGAGGTTGAAAGGCTTTACTAAGGTTGACCTGTGTCCCCTATCATTTCTGGAAGGAATTCCGGAAGTTGGCGGTAAATTGTGCTCCTCTATCAGAGATAATAGATATTGGGACACTGTGTAACCTAACAATCTCTCTAATATAGAGCCCTGCATAGTCTTTGGCCGTAAAAGTAGCCCTAACCGGTAAGAAGTGGGCTAATTTTGTTAGTCTATCAACAACTACCCAAATAGAGTAAAACTTGAGACGTGATTGAGGTAACCTTGTAATAAAATCCATATTAATTGCTTCCCACTTCCACAAAGGAATGGCTATCTCTGAACTAGACAGTGGGCTTTTGGTGCTTAACCTTCACCTATTGGCAGTTAGGACACTGTGCCACAAACTCAGCAACATCCTTCTTCATCCCGTGCCACCAATAGATCTCCTTAATATCATGGTACATCTTTGTCGAGCCAAGGTGAATAGAATAACGGGAATGATGTGCCTCTTCCATAATCCATGTCGAAGTCCTGCAACATTTAAAACACACAACCGACCGCTATATTTGAGGACTCCATCTTCTGCTATATCAAATGCTAAAGACTGCTAATCCTGAGCCTTGGCTCTGAGCTACTCTAAGCTAGGATCCTCTTGTTGCCGTGATTTTACTGCTACAACTAGAGATGATACAGTTGTATCCTGAATTGTGACTCCACTATCGTTTTCCTCTAACAATCTGACTCCCAAGCTAGATAATTAATGAAGCTCTCGCGCTAGGTCATGCTTCTCAAAGCCTAAATGGGATAAACTACCCATAGATCTTCGACTAAGGGCATTGGCTACCACATTCGCCTTTCCTGGATGATATAAAATGTCCATGTCGTAGTCTTTTAGTAACTCAAGCCATCGACATTGTCACAAATTTAACTCCTTATGTCTAAAGATATATTGAAGACTCTTATGATCTGTGAAGATGTCAACATGAACGCCATACAAATAGTGTCTCCAGATCTTTAATGCATGCACAACTACAACCAACTCTAAATCGTGGGTTTGATAGTTCTTGTCATGCTTTCTCAACTTCCTTGAGGCATATGCAATAACCTTACCATGTTGCATTAGAACACATCCCAACCCAAAACCAAAAGCAGCACAGTACACCACATAACCCTCTGAACCCTTTGGCAATTCTAGAACTAGTGCTAATGTTAACCTGTCCTTCAGCTCCTGGAAACTATGCTCGCAGGCTTCAGTCCACTGAAACTTAACTGCTTTCTGAGTCAACTTTGTTAGTGGTGCTGAAAGTGAAGAAAACCCCTCTACAAACCTTCTGTAGTACCCAGCTAACCCTAAGAAACTGCTAACCCCTGTCAGAGTTGTGGGTCTAGGCCAAGTCTTCACGGCCTCAATCTTCTGTGTATCAACCATAATTCCCGTATCCGATACAATATGTCCTAGGAAAGCCACAGAGCTCAACCAGAACTCAAACTTAGAGAACTTTGCATAAAATTCCTTCTCTCGAAGAACCTAAAGGACTTCTCGCAAATGATCTACATGCTCATCTTTTGAATGCGAATAGACCAAAATATCATCAATAAATACAATCACAAATGTATCTACATACGGACTGAATATGCTATTCATCAGGTCCATAAACACTGTCGGGGCATTGGTCAATCAAAAAGACATAACCAAAAACTCAAAATGCCCATATCTAGTTCTAAAAGCTGTCTTCGGAATATCTTTCTCCCGAACTCATACCTGATGGTACCCTAATCTCAAATCAATCTTCGAGAAGTACTTAGCAACTTGGAGTTGATCAAACAAATCATCGATCCTCGGAAGGGGATACCTATTCTTTATAGTAGCCTTGTTCAGCTGCCGATAATCGATACACATCCTCAGTGAGCCATCCTTTTTTCTCACAAATAACACTGGTGCACCCCATGGTGAAGCACTGGGCCTGATAATTATAAATCAAATCTTTTAACCGATCCTTCGACTCCTTCAGCTCAGCAGGAGCCAATCTATAATGAGGGATATATATGGGTTGTGTACCTGGTAGTATATCAATAGCAAAATCAATTTCCCGTTCAGGAGGGATACCAGGAAGCTTGTCTGGAAATACATCTAGAAACTCATTAACTACCGAAATAGAATAAAGAGTCGGTGGTTCTGCATCTATATCATAAATGCGGACAAGATGATAAATACAACCCTTAGTAATCATCCTTCTTGCCTTAAGATAGGAAATAAATCTACCTTTCAGCGTTACTGTATCACCTTTCAGTTCTCGAACTGCCTCTCCTGGAAAGTGAAATCTAACAATCTTTGTCCGACACTCAACATTAGCATAACACGACGCTAACCAGTCGATACCCATAATGACGTTGAAATCAACCATCTCAAACTCTACCAGGTCTACAGATGTTTGACGATCGATAATTTATACCGTGCAACCTCGATAGACTCTCCTAGCAATAATAGGCTTACCAACTGGTGTAGATACAATAAAGGGTCGATCTAAAGACTCTGCTACTATAGATAACTTTCCTGCAATAAATAGAGTAACATAAGACAATAGATCCAGGATCTATTAAAACATAAACACAATGGGAGCAAACAATTAATGTAGCTGTCACAACATTTGGTGATAAATCTGACTCTTGTCGGTCGACTTGTGAATATGTACGGTTCTGGCCACTACCAAAACTAGATGCTCCCTCTCTGCCTCCACCTCTGCCTCTACCCGTTGAAGTTTGGGGTCCATGCTCTGTAGACTGTGTTGATGAGAAGGAACCTAGTACTGACCAATACAACCCTGACCTACGGTCGGGTAGTTCCTCCACCCATGCCCCTGTTGTCCACAAGAATAACAACATGTGGAACCCTGCCTACACCTCCCGAAATGCATCATACTGCAAGTAGCGCAACGCGGCGATGTTGTCCTAGCCTTGCCTGAACCCCTCTGTTGTTGAGAGCCTGATGCTCGTGAACCCTCACCTGGGCTTGATTATCTGTAATGATCAAATCTACTACCCTTAAATTGCTGTGGTGGAGGTCTAGGTGGCCTACTAGAATATCGGGGTCTGGGACCACTCTGAAAATCTCCCAGTGAACCAGCGGGCCTAGCCCTCTTCTTTCTCTCTCTCTTGACCGTCTCACTCATATACTGTAGATGTCCACAATCCTCTATGCCCTATGCAAAATCCTGAAATCGCGAGATATCCATGTTATCATTTAGTGCAGTGGTAGAACAAGCATCGATATAGTCTGAGTCAAGCCCTTCCATAAATCTACGCACCCTGTCATGCATCGTATCAACAAATGCTGGTGCATATCTAGCCAATGAATCAAATCTCAGCCCGTACTCTCGGACACTCATGCTACCCTGCCTAAGGTTCAGAAACTGGTCCACCCGACCATCCCTAATCTCTCAAGGCAAATAGTGATCTATGAAAACTTCTGTAAAGCTATCCCAAGTGGGTAGAGATGTATCTTTTCCCCTAGATCTCTCCTAACTTTCGTACCACAATACTGCAATATCACGCAATCGAAATACTGCTAACTCAACTAACTTAGTTGTTGAGTCATGCATGACTCTGAAGATCCTATGAAGTGGATCAACAAAGTGTTGAGGGTCCTCTCTACGATCTGTCCCTGTAAACTGTGAAGGATTCAAAGTAATAAATTCATTAACTCTTGAACTTCCAGGCTCTTCAAAAGGTCCGGCAACATCTGGCGCAACTGGCTAGTGCTGTGCAGCTACTAACTATGCTAACATACGTATTTCACTCTTTAAATCCTAGTCAGACGGAATATGAGGAACTAGAGGTGGTATTGTTGGTGGAGCCGTGGGTCCTGTAGCCCTCAGAGGCTCTTGAAGTGGTGGAGAAGCTATAGGGGGCTGAGAAGATGTCTCCCCCTGGGTCTCACAATAGGCTACTTCCACCTGTGGTGCCTTGCCGGTACCTTCCCCTGCAACTGTATCTAGCCCTTGGCAAGTTGTGCTCTGTCTGGTGTCAGCCATCTCTATTTGCATACAAATATCAATTATAAGCCAGAAACCTCAACCCTTAAGACACCGCTCTATAGCACGAGGTGAGCAAAAAAATGATAGTAATTCCAACATGCCTGGTAGCTTCTTGTTTATCGAATGTGGTGCACAACACATTTATAAACCAGACTCTACTAGACACGGCTTGTAGACTCCCTAGGATACAACGTTGCTATTATACCAAATTTGTCACACCCCAAACTCAAGGAGCGCAACTGACTCCAAATGCCAAAACTCAGGCCCGAGCTGACCCTGCTGAACCATTTGCTAGTAGCGCATGGCAGACACACGTAATCAACAAAACAAACAAGTATATCTCGGCTTAAAACCAAGCCCTCAGCCAGCCAGGGCCCTGTCAATAGATCTATAAAAGAAACAACTACTCCCAAGAGTTCATATAAAGAAATAGCCAACTAGCACAGAAGTCCTTTTTGGGCCGTCGAGGCCATCATGATCTCTATACAAAAACTGAAAGCAAGTATATACCAAGACAATACATCAAACATCTCACAAGCTTCAATAAACCAAAAAAACTAGGCAAGCATGGCCATAACATAGCTATACACCCCATACACTAGTCTACAAGCCTCTAAGAGTACTAAATATTGGTGGGACAAGGCCCCAGCCAACCCATAAAAATATATACAACAAAATCTAACAAACATCCCACCTGTGGCAGCTCCGTAGGAAAGGGGCTAGCCGACCGGATAGAAGTCAATCCTGCTGCTGATGAGGTCTACTAGGTTATCTGTCGGGACCTACATGTATGAATGTAGCACCCCCAGGCAATGGGGCGTCAGAAAAAATAATGTACAGAGTATGAAAGGCTATAGATTAAATGAGCAAGTATCATAATATACTCAAAGAAATCAGATAAGGAAATCAAAATTTAGATAAGCATGCTAACCCACTACTGAATCTAAAAATACAAAAATGATCAAACAACAACCTAACCAAGACCCATAAGCTCGGCAGGTACAAACAACATACCACCCACATAGGCCTCATAAGCCCAGAAGGTGCCAAATCAATCTACATACCCCTATCGGTAGCCCCTTGTCTTTGTAAGAAGTCATGTAGCCCTTTTTGGTAATGACATAGCTATGTAGGCAACACATAGCTCTCTTAGGTAACATCATAGCTTTGTTGGCTGCACATAGCCCTCTTCTGCATCCACATAGCCCTCTTCTGCATCAACATAGCCCTGTAGGCAACACATAGCCCTCTTTGTCGTCAAAATAGCCCCGTAGGCAACACATAACACTCTTTGGCATCAATATAGCCCCGTGGGCAACACATATCTCTCTTTTGCAATAATATAGTCCTATTAGAAAACATCATAGCCCCCATAGACAGTTCATAGCTCAACAGCGAACCACAATATCCCCAAGGGCGACAATAAACAATTATAAAGGGCGAAGTCGAGCAATTTAGCTATAAACAATATATATGAATAGTCTCAAAGTTGTTCCTAACTTAGGGTCGTTCTTAACAAATTATTAGTCCTTTAAATGAGGGTTTATAATCACTCAATCAGCCAACCACTCACAATTATATCTACAAGATCACCAACATTAACTACCCTATTATATCACTCTGAAGCTCTATGGAAATATGTTGTATGAAGGGAATAGCCTTAACATACCTTTTACTTTATAAGTTATGCTGAAAATACCTCTGTCTGCACCACTACAACACTAAAGAAAAAAGTAAAATCAATCAGTAATTAAGGATAAAAATTACTACGACAATTCTACAATCGATACGGATTCCTATCGTAAATTACTATCCAAGACCTAAGGTATCCGTAAACTGATAAAAAGTGATTCCTATATTTCTTTACACGCTGAGGACACCTGAATAAAATCAATCCACTGAAAAAAAAATCCTGCTGCCACAACCTCCACGAAGCAACACCCCTCAATTCATCGTGAAAATTATACCAAAATGAAGAGCTCGTGACGTAGGGGCAATTTTTGATAAGGAGCCAAAAAGAGATCATGAACACACAATGATAATTTGATGAGTAATTCTCTGATTTTCGTGGGTTTCTTACGAGTTGGAATGAAGAAAAATGAAGAAGGTGCTATGTTATAAGCATCCACCGACCTAGGGGACCCATCTCACGTGCCTTCTTGAATATCTCTCTATTTTGAAATTGTATGAACGAATCGTTTGATGCATTGGAAACTATAGTCGTAGACCTTCGATTTAATGGTTGGTGGGCCCCATTTTTATAGATTTGGAGAAAACTTCCAAGACATTTGCACCAAATTTCAAAGAAATCTTTAAAAAGGAACTTACGATAACTTTTGCCAACTTTTATTTTGTGACTTACCTTACTTCAAAACTTGAGATACAACCTTTGAACACTTAAAATATGACATTCCGCATCATACTTACTTTATTACTCACCCTCTTTGTCTTTCCACGAAGGTACGAGGTAATTTAGACATTTTGAAAAGTCGGGGTGTTAGACTTTCCATCATGTTTTCTTCCACATTTTGCAGAATTAGGCCTAGCCACATAAGAACCACCATTATTACCTTCTTGAGGTTTAGGGTTAGACACCCTATCCTTGTTGACCCTTGGGGGAGAACTAGATGAGCCTTGGTTGGAGAACCTTTGTTTCAACCTTGGACGACCTTGTCCATCAGACCTAGCATTGGAGAAGCTCCCATCACCGGTCCTAGCTCTTTTCATCTCCCTATTCTTTTTCTTGAGTTTCTCTTCCTCTATTTGTTGGGCATAGACAATAAAACGTGAGATATTCATATCATGATAGAGCGTTGCCGAATGATATTCTTTTACTACCAAGCCGGACACACCCGTCAAAAACCTACTCATCTCATCCCTCGAATCCACCACCATAGTTGGATCATACTTGGACAATGGAGTGAATTTTAGTGCATACTCTTTCACGCTCATGCTTCCTTGATGAAGGTTAATGAACTCTTCCACCTTAGTTTCCCTCAATTCTCAGGGAAAGAACCTATCAAGAAATTCCAATTTAAACACTTCCCACTCTGTGGGACCCGCTCCTACCGGCCTATTGTTCTTCCGTTGATTATACCATACTTGTGCAACACTTTTTAATTGGTAAGCGACCAACTCCACTTTCTCAACTGAAGTCACCCCCATAATAGAAAGCATTTTATAAACCTCTTCCACAAATTCTTGAGGATCCTGTTCCACTTTGGAGCCATGAAATTCGGGAGGGTTCATTCTAGAAAAATCCCTAACCCTTGAAGCAGCTAAATTCACATTAGGATTCATATGAGTCACAACATCTCTATTGGCTTGGGCTGTCACTGCTTGAGCTTGAGTCGTCAAAGATTGGCCCAACATTTTAAAAGCCAACCTAATCTCCATATCCGACATAGCCGAAGTATTAATCGAAGCTTAATTAGCTTGAGGAGCATCTTCATTCACATTGTCACCCTCCATTCTTCTTGCGTTAGCCCTTCGTGTATTCATATCCTGAAGACACGAGAGAAGGATTATGAGAGGGACTTTATAGAGTTAGAATTTATGGCACGACTTAAGAGTAATGAAAGAAGTGTAGTTTCCTAAGTATCTTATAGCCTCTCATTCATAAGTGTGACACTCTTCACACTTATGAACAAGACTCTACTAGACGTGGCTTATGAGACATCATCCTAGAATCATTTTAAACCTTGTGCTCTGATAACCAAGTTTTTCATGACCTAGGGGTACCCCCTACATGTAACAAGGCACATAGAACCCCGAAAGGCACCATGTAAGCCACTTAGCATCTCATAACATAAGCATAAAACAATAAACAATAAAAAACACATTTCAAGTCCAAAATTTTCATAAGGGAAAGTGGAAGTCTAGAGTTGTCTCAATATATTCATCTATTACAATACTTGAATCAAATAGGGACACGTCCCATACAACGTAATCTGAAAGGGAAATACAAGAATTAAACTACTAAGTGAAAACATCCATATTTGAATCATGAGGATTCACCAACAAGCTAGGAGAAATGAGCAGTTCCAAGCTTTACCCACAATGGGGACCACCTTGAGAACCGGACCCTACACTTGAGGAAAATGTAGGAAAATATGGGTTAGTACAAAAATGCACCAAGTATGATAGCCATGCAAAAAAATCATGAAAACATGCTAAAAGTGACATTTTAGTTGAATGCATGCAATTTACTAAGTTACAACATCATATTGAATATAATGGAAAAGCATAAGTCATAAGCATAATCAACTCAAAGATCATCATATCATAAGAGGAACATACCATATATATCCTCAAAGCGTGCTTTTGCAATGTGTGGATAAGATCCCATAATCTCACCCATACTAAGTAAAGCTTATTGAGTAGTTATAGTCCATAATTCATATTCTTGTTCATACTAGCATAGTGGGATAAGCCTTAACCAACATAGACCATTTGATGTTAACATGGAATTCGGTGTCTACCTTACACAAAAAAGGGGTTGTCGTACTTGCCTAAGGTTGAACCATACTCTTAGCTTAGGTGGATCCACTAGCTAAATATATGTGAGGGCACATAGTTTATGGGATAAGGGGATTGCTACTATAAAACCCGACCTCTACTATCTTGAGGGCTTCCATCCCAAGATATTGCTCCTAGAAACTCGACTTCTATTATCTTGAGGGCTTCCATCCCAAGAGACTGCTCCTAGAAACCCGGCTTCTACTATCTTGAGGGCTTCCATCTCATACCACTATCCACTCAGTGCTAAACATTAATTCCCACAGAGTTCATTTTAAGTCTTGACTTAAGTTCATATTCATTGGAAGAATGTCTTCACAGTCAACACAACATAACTCCTACTATAGCTCATAGATTAAATAAGTGAGAATAGCTTTTCAACCTTAGAATCATCATATTATGAGAAAACCTTTTACATCATATAATATTCATACATAGGTGTGTATATGAGGATAACCTTTCAAGAACACAACAACTAGTTCATAATCATAATCACTTTACTCTCAAAGTGGTCTTAAAGCATATTCATAAATCTCATAATCATGCATAATCCTCATACTTTACCCTTCAAGTACCATCGATATACGCAACCTATCTTTATTCCTCCTTATAGAATGGCCCCGACTAAGTTAAAATAGTTGAAAGAGCAATTGAAAGATTTATTGGATAAGGGTTTCATCCGACCGAGTATCTCTCCATGGGGTGCTCCAGGTTTGTTTGTTAGAAAGAAAGATGGGTCTCTTCGTATGTGTATTGACTATTGTCAGTTGAACATGGTGACTGTTAAGAGTTAGTATCCTCTTCCAAGGATAGATGATTTGTTTGACCAACTTCAAGGGGCTAGTTACTTCTCTAAGATTAACCTTAGGTTTGGTTACCAGCAAGTGAGGGTGAGAGGGGATGATATTCCAAAGACGGGTTTTAGAACCCGGTATGGTCATTATGAGTTTTTGGTAATGTCATTTGGGTTGACTAATGCTCCAGCGACATTTATGGATTTGATGAATAGGGTGTTTAGACAATACCTTGATATGTTCGTAATTGTGTTTATTGATGATATTTTGATCTATTTGAGAAGTGAGAATGAACATATTGACTATTAGAGGATTATGTTGCAAATTCGTAAGAACCAACAACTTTTCGCAAAGTTTAGCAAGTGTGAATTTTGGTTAAGTTCTGTAGCTTTTCTTGGTCATGTTGTTTCAAGCAAGGAAATTGAGGTAGATCCTAAGAACACGGATGTGGTCAAGAGTTGACCTAGACCTCTAACTCATTCGAATATTAGAAGCTTCTAAGGTTTGGGGCCGATTACTATAAGAGGTTTGTTGAGGGATAGAAAAGTTAGAAAAGTTAGAAAAGTTTCCAAGAGTTGAAGGATAGACTTACTTCCGTTTCGGTGTTAACCTTACCCTAAGGTACGAAAGATTTTGTGGTGTATTGTGATGCCTCTAGAGTTGAGTTGGGATGTGTGCTTATGTAAAATGGTAAAGTGATTCCCTATGTTTCAAGGCAACTTAAAGTCCATGAAAAGAATTATCCTACCCATGACCTTCAGTTAGCGGCAGTTGTTTTTTCCTTAATGACACTACAACATTTTAGGCCTAAGGTAACACTAAATCTGGACAACACTTGTAAAGTGTTGCCTAAAATCTTTTTGGTTACGCATTTAAAGGGTAGTCTTAGTTTTTAGTTTTTTTGCCACGATGACACTAGTAACACTTTTAAAGGATTCTCTTTAGTGGTATAGGCTACACTTATAAGCGTTGCCATATCACGATATAATTGGTAATACTTATTTACACAAATGACTACACTTATAAAGTGTGCTATTTTTATAATTCTAAAAACAACACTTTATAAGTGTAGCCTTATAGTTTCTTCTAAAATTATCACTAAAATATTGTATTCCCTCCAATATATTTATAACTCCTTCCAATTTCTAATTGGCCAAAACAAGAATTCACAAATAAATAATAAAGGTCTGGTTGAAAAGAACAAAACTGTAAAAAATGTTTTGCCCCAAATAAAAAATGGGACTTGCTCAATGAATCGACTCAGACACTATATTGGAGAACACATTTTCCCCAGATTTCGAAGAGAGAAAGAATGGAAGAAGCAATAATGGATGTAATCAAATCTCAGCAAATATCTTCGAGGCCGATTGAGAAGGTGATAGTTCACCCGCTTGTGCTTTTGAGCATCGTAGACCACTACAATAGCGTTGCAAGAGACACAAGGAAATGTGTTGTTGGGGTTTTGCTTGGAACTTCATTTAAAGGTACTGTAATAGCTATGCAAGTATTGTTGCAAATCCTTTTTGATCTGTTTAAAATTTTGCTTCATGGGGTTTTTGATTTTTTTGTATTTTTGATTTTTTGATGGAATATGTAGTTTGTTTTGGTTTTTATGAGGTGAATTTAAGATTTGAACAGTGAACTTGAATTTAACGTAAGGTAAGGAAGGTTTCTTGTGAACTAAATTTGAGATTGGAACTAGGAATAAGTATCTAATGTAATGGAAAATTGTAAAATAACAGTCAGTTTGCCTTTACTTATGGAATTAATTGGGTTGCTTTTGTTGTTATTGTTCTTGCATTTTGGTGGAATTTTAATTATGTTAGGTTTTTATGAGCTAAATTTAAGATTGGAACTGAGTATAGGTATATAATGTGCTGGGAATTCTAACATTGCAGTCAAGTAGTCTTTATTTATGTGATTAGTTGGGTTGCTTTTGTTCTTGCATTTTGATGGAATTAAAAGTAACTTAGGTTTTTTATGAGCTAAATTTTATATTGGACCTAGGAATAGGTATCTAATGTGCTGGAAAATTGTAAAACAACATTCAATTTGCCATTATTTACAGGGATTAATTGGGTTAGTTTTGTTCTTTACTTTGTATTTGGATGGAATTGAACTGAATCAAGTATAATTGACATGAAGATCATATAGGTGGCCTCAACTAGTTTGAGATTTAGAGTAACTGATTATTATGGTCTTTTGTCTTCCGATGGAAGTAAAAGTTAGTTTGGTTTAATCTGAGCCAAGTTACAGAAAGAAAATGGATAAAGTTCTCTGCTTGAAAAAAAGGTAATTGGTGAACTTCTTGCCTCAAAGTAGGTATAAATTGATGTAAATTTGTAAAATAACTCTCAATATGCCTAGTTTTTTTGGGTGAATATATTAAGGAAGGAAACTGAAGTGGAGCCAAATACTAAAGACGCCCTAGGTACAATATTGATGATCTCGCAAAGATGAAATTTCAGTTAATTGCCATTTAAATATTGTTGAATTGGCCTTAGGACAAAGCTTTGTTGATGGTCAATGTTGACTTGCAGTTTAAAGTGTGTTTACTATTTAGAGAAATATATGGTTTTCGAAGAGTTGATGTGCTTTTTTTTCCTGTTGGGGTAGGTCTTGCCTGGATCTTAGAAAAGTAGTAATTATTTTATTTTCAGAATGGAGAAGGAGAAGCTAAAAGTAGATATAAAGTGGGTGATTTTTTTTCTTTTAATGTTTCACATAAACTATCCTACATTACTGGAGGTAATCTGTGTTCTGATACTTCCTTAAATTTGTCAGTTGCTTTTAAGATCTTCTTGCCTGTTTATTAAACTTGTCAAGGAAAGAAAGAATGCTCATGATGAAAGGCTTATACATGTGTGGTTAATTGGCTTTATATTGTAAATCATATTCCAAAAGATTGGGAAAATCTCTACTGGTTTGGAGAAAGATCATACACAACTAATCTTGTCTAACACCTCAAACATATTCTTGTTGTAGTGAATGGAATTAAGAAATTCAGAACATAATTCGGTCACCAACACCTTACTGTTGATTGGTGAATTTTGAGGGAAAGGCTGACATCTAGCCTTTCTGTGGAGATGTATTGCAGTATCAATTAGACTGTCTACATACTTAGTGGGAGGGGTTGGGGAGTCTATAGAAACGGATATGGGTTGTCGTGACAGAGATAGATTCAGTCACTCGACTCATATATGCCAGCCTTCTTCTTGTTCAGTTGTCTTTCTCTATTGTTGGTATTCAAAAATCTTAATTTATACGATTACCTTTTCATTTTATACGTTTTTAAAATGTTAGATGCAACTTTAGATCAAAACAATCTTCATATTCTTAAGAATTTCAATTTCTTATATAGTATGAGGAACCGTGTCTCGTTCACAGTTTTTGACAGATCGTCAACCTAAATCTTATAGCAACCGCAGAAGCACAGTTAGAAAAACACTCATGGTAATTCTTTGAAGTCCTTTTTTCCCCTTTTCTTTCAATGTCTTATATCTTGCGCAAATTCATGTATCCTTCTTCTTAAACATTTTAATTTCTGACTGCTTGTTTCTTTGACCGGTAGTAGTTATTCAATGACATGCCAAATCATGTGAAGATAGTGGAAGTTGGTGCAATGGATGGATTAAAAAATAAGAAGAAAATTGTTCCTACATCAATGAAGGTTGAATTGATTCAAAAGCTTGTCTCTTGTGGGCAACCTGTGGTTGAAGTGACGGGTTTTGTTTCTCCAAAATGGGTGTTTAAGGTACTTCTTCCTCTATTTATATATAAGGAAACTTCCTTGCATACAGTTGTGGTGGTACACTTTTTCCATCACAAAATGTGTGATGTTTAAGCTTGCTTTTGAGTCTACGTTTTATGGTGTGTAGTGATCAGTTAATCCAATAGCTTTGTTTTATGCATTGGCTCTGATGTTTGTGTAATCAAGGACACAACTTCCGATTCAAGTGTCTACGATCGTGCAATAGTATAATAACTCAACCAAGGGTTGGGATCGTTCCCAAGGGAGTGGTTTTGAGAATTAATAGAAAAATAAAATTTAGTTCTAACTAGTCGTAGCTAAAGACATTAACGATTAAAAATATTGTAAATTAAAGGGGGGACACAAGAGTGTCAATTAAGAATGGGAGATTTGTCACAAGTAAGTAAAAACAACAAAATTAACAAAGAGTTCTAAGAAATGAGAGGAGATTTTTGGGATGTGATAGGAATACGGGATCGACTAAATCATTGGGTACATTCTTTTGATAGTAAATTCATTGAGTTTTTGTGAGTAGGCTAGACTTTAAAGGGGATAAGCTCTCTCTCGAGCAACTTACCCCATTTCAAGCGAGTTCCTCTCGGACACCCACTTGCCGCATGAAGAACAACCTCCGCCTTAAACCACTCACTCTCTCGAGCTGAGTGTATGGACATGGGACTAGGGTTCACTCTCTCGAGCTTAAACCCATGTCAACCCACTCGCACTGGCCATTAATTTAGTGGTCTTAATTTTACGACCTCTCTCTCGAGCAAGCCGAAAACACATCTATGAGATTATATTTGCAACTACAACCTCATTCAGTTCATCCACAACCACTAAACGAAATCATATTTAAACTACGAAATAGACTATCAGCAAGCAAGACCCAACAACAAATCTAACCCATATTCACAAAATCACACCCCAAGAATTGGGGTTTTTAGCCACACATCAAGAGATAGAAATTTATACCTAAATGAGCTTGCATTCAAATGGGTATGAAGATTTAAGTCTTGTTATAGGCCAAGAATGAAGAATCCAAGAGACTCAAATCCAAATCCTTGGAGATGAAACCCTCTTCTTCTTCAAGTTTTCAAAACCCTCTAAAACTCAGAGCAAAAATATCAAAAAGTACTATTCTATATGAAAATTATAATAATTGTTCGACACTTAAAACTACAACTCTAACTAGTATTTATAGCTTTCAAATATTTGTGCTATAGCGGATCATTCGGCGTCGTTAGTTGGAATCGCTGATCAACTCGGTGATTCGCCTTTTGGTGGAGTTCATTGCCGTCTTGCACCATCCTTCATCATCGTCGTGCTCTGGGTCATTGGGCGATATGGTACTGCATCATGAAACTTCTCGGCGATGCACCGACTGCTCTCTTTTTCGGCCGACTTGATCCTTTCCTTCAGGGCTCAGCACACTCGAACAAAAGGCGAAGTAAGACCTTTCGGTGACTCGCCAAGTGGACTCGACGATCCTCAGACCTTCATTTCTTCATTCTTTTCAGCCTCTTCGTTCCTTTTTGCGACGTAGTGTCCATGCTTTCCTTCAAACTTCAAATACCTGAAACTTAAGGGTTTTCATCAGATATTGAGATAAAATAAGCATTTGAGGACACAATTTCTATTAAAATATAGCCCTAAATGAGTCCAATTTGTGGACTCATCAGGCTCTTTGAAACTTGTCCTTTCTTTTTTGATTCTCCTAAATTTTTTTTGTAGCTGCCGGATGCCAAGGATGTAATGAAAGAAATTAAGGATATAATGGAATCAGTTTATTAATTGCAGCATTGAGGAGAGCCTTGTTAGATATCGAGTTGTTACATCTGCGGCCAAAAAGTTGGCAATACCAATTCGCGGGTAATGAAAGATCTGATACTTGAGCACAAGGCTAAGTTAGTTCCATTTTTCCTTCAGTACTATAGTAGGTTCTACAAATTGGACATGCATTTTGTGTTGACATATTTTTATATTGAAGGAATTTCTCTTCGTTTTCTGTTATCACTGTGACTTTGATCATTATCTTCTGGCAATTATTTTGAAGCGAGTCATCTAATTGGACTCGGTTTTCTAACTTCGATTTTCTTAGTCAAATAATGACATGATGATGACTTCAATATTTCTCTAGGCGAAAAAAAGATTAGAAATCTTAGTTTAGTTTTGTTCGACTTGGATGTTACAGTGGTAACATTTATGTTTTACCATCATACGTGGTACAAAGTTAAATCAGATCTTTCAATGCTCGGCAAATATGTATCCTGTGCTATTGGGTGCCCAGTCGAAGGAGCGAGTTCACCTTCAAAAGTGTCTTATGTAGAAAAGGAACTTCGTGATATGATATATTTCAAAAATTCCCTTGGAGACACAATAGGAATCGCTACTCCAGGTAATATTTTAAATTATGTATTGCATTACAATTGAATAATGCCTTAGTTCTTTCATTAAGATTCAACTGATTTTCTATTTATGTTGTGGAAATATTTCTATGTTTAGAGTCCAAAGCTAAAGTATTGTATTGCTAAAAAAAGGAATTTTCCCAGTGTGACCAAGCATATTGTGCTAAAAATGCAACTGAGAGTTGCACTCTAGCTTCAGATTTTACTTGTGAAGTGAATTGACGTCTATTCCATGTTATTTTATTTTCTTTCCTTGTAAAACAAGTAGCCAAATTTTGTTACTTCACTTCCCTTAAGTTCTATAAATACTCTATTTTAGTTAAGAAACTATTCTAGCTAGACATAAATTATGAAATTCACTACATTTTGATTCTTGGTTTTTTATTTTTTCTTGATTTCCTATGCTTGTTCAGTTCATGGTAGGTTCTATGATGAAACGACCCCAAAAATGCCCGAAAATGTGCTTCGGAAACACCTATAATTGTAATTTCCATATATCTCAAAATCCGTGCATGATTTCGGAAATTCGACTTCATATTCTTATTCATGGGGTCAAATTGAGTGGGGAATGGGTCTAACCCGA
>JAJOOS010010258.1:0-11779 GCA_029582725.1 Solanum chiquidenum
AGCCCTAAACCCTATAAACCTAGATAAAAACCTTAACCCCTAAGCCTAAACCCTAAACAATAACCAAAAACCCTAAATCCTAAACCTAAAACCCTAAAAACCCCTAAATACTAAACCTTAAGAAACCCAAAATCCTATAAACCCATTTAAATCCCCTACAAAATCCTAACCTCTAAACCCTAAATCCTAAAAACTTTAAACCCTAAACCCTAAACCCTAACAAACACTTAACCCTTAAAACCCCTAAAAACCACTAAACCTACAAAAAACTCTAAGCTCTAAACCCTATAAAGCCCAAAATCGTATATGCTAAACCCTAAAAACAAAAAAAACTCTAAATCCTAAACCCTAAGCCTATAAAATCCTAAAAAACCTTAACCTAAAAAACCCAAAGCCTTAAACCCTTAAAACCTAAATAAAACCCTTAACCTAAAGCCCTAAACCTAAAAAAAACCTTAAGCCGTATACCCTAAACCCTAACCTAAAACTCTAAATACTAAACCTAAAACCCTAAGAAACCCTAAACTCTAAACCTTAAGTAACCATAAATCCTATTAGACAAAAATAAACCCTAAACACCATTTAAAACCCCTACAAAACCCTAAACCCTAAAAAGCCCCAAGAAACACCTAACTCTTAAAAACCCAAAAAACCCTAAGCCTAAAAATCACAGAGCTCTAAACCCTGTATATGCCAAAATATTATAAGCTAAACAATAAAAACACAAAAAACAACTCAAAGCCCTAAGCCATAAACCCATAAAACCCTTAAATAACCTTAACCTAAAAAACCAAAGCCCTAAACCCTAAAAACCTAGATAAAACCCGTAACCTAAAAAAACCCTAAGCCCTAACACCTAAACCCTAACCTAAAACCCTAAAACCCTAAGAAACCCTAAACCTTAAGAAATCCTAAATCCTATGAACCCTAAAAACCATTTAAAACACCTACAAAATCCTAAGCTCTAAACCCTAAATCCTTAAAATCCGAAACCTTAAACATAAAAAGCACAAAAAAGACCTTAAAGCATAAACCCTATAAACCCTAAAAAATACTTAATCCTTAAAAACCCTAAAAAAACACAAAAACCCTTAAACCTAAAAATCTCTAAACTCTAAACCCTATAAAGACCTAAATCGTGTATGCTAAACCCTAAAAAACACAAGAAAAAAACCTAAGCCCTAAACCCTAAAAAACCTTAACCTTAAAAATCCAAAGCCCCTAAATCTAAAACCCTAAGAAACCCTAAACCTTAAACCTTAAGAAACCCTAAATCCTATAAATCCCATAATAAATCCTAAAAACCATTTAAAACCCCTAAAAACAACCTAAGCTTTTAACCCTAAATCCTAAAATTCCATAAAACCTAAATACAAAAAAATCCCTAAGCCCTAAACCCTAAACCCTAAAAAACACTAAGAAACACTTAACCCTTTAAAACCCTAAAAACCCAAAAACCCTTAAACCTAAAAAAGTCTAAGCTCTAAACTCTACAAAGCCGTAAACCCTAAAAAACACAAAAAACCCTAAGCCCTAAATCCTTAACCTATAAAACCTAAAAAACCCAAAGCACTAAACACTGTAAACCCTAAACATAAAAAAAAAAAAAAAAACTTAAGCCCTAAACCCTAAACCCTAACCTAAAACCCTAAATCCTTAACCTAAAATCCTAAGAAACCCTAAACCCAAAACCTTAAACCTTAAGAAAGCATAAATACTATAAACCCTAAAATAAATTCTAAAGACCATTTAAAACCCCTACAAAAGCCTAAGCACTAAACCCTAAATCCTAAAAATCTGTAAACCCTAAACCTAAAAAAGACAAAAATAAACCTAAGCCCTAATCCCTAAATCTATAAAATCCTAAAAAACCCAAAGACCTAAACCCTATGAACCTAAAAAAAAACCTTAACCTAAATTTCTAAAGAAAAAAAAAACCCTAAGGCCTAAACCTTAAACCCTAACCTAATATTCTAAATCCTACACCTAAAACCCTAAGAAACCCTAAACCCTAAACCTTAAGAAACCCTAAATTCTATAAGCCCTAAAATAAACCCTAAAAACCATTTAAAACCTCTACAAAACCCTAAACTCTAAACCATAAACCCTAAAAAACCCTAAGAAACACTTAACCATTAAAAATCATAACAAAACCCAAACACCCCTAAACCTAAAAAAACTCTAAGCTCTAAACCCTATATAGCCCTAAATCATATATGCTAAACCCTAAAAACACACAAAAAAAACACAAAGCCCTAAACCATAAACATATAAAACTCTAAACAATCTTGACCTAAAAAACCTAAAGCCCTAAACCCTAAAAACCTAGATAAAACACTTAACCTAAAACACAAAACCTATAAAAACCCTAAGCCCTAAACCCTAAACCCTAAACCCTAACCTAAAACCCTAAATCCTACACCTAAAACTCTAAGAAACCCTACACCATAAACCTTAAGAAACCCTAAATCCTATATACCCTAATATAAACCCTAAAAAGCGTTTAAAACACCCACAAAACCCTAAGCTCTAAACCCTAAATCCTAAAAATCTATAAACCATAAACCTAAATAACAAAAAAAAACCCTAAGCCATAAACCCTAAATCCTAGAAAACTCTAAGAAACACTTAACCCTTAAAAAGCCTAAAAAATGCAAAATCCCTAAATCTAAAAAAACACTAAGATCTAAAACCTAAAAAACCCTAAGAAACACTTAATCCTTAAAAACTTCTAAACCTAAAAAACTCTAAGCTTTAAACCTTATAATGCCCTAAATCGTATATGCTAAACCCTAAAAACACACGAAAAACCCTAAGCCGTAAAACCTAAATCTATAAAACTCTAAAAAAAACTTAAGATAAAAAACCCAAAGTCCTAAACCCTAAAAAACTAGATAAAACCCTAAACCCTAACCGAAAACCCTAAATCCTAAATCTAAAACCCTAAGAAACCCTAAATCCAAAACCTTAAGAAAACCTAAATCCTATAAAACCTAAAATCCATTTAAAACCCGTAAAACCCCTAAGCTCTATACCTTAAATTCTAAAAATCCATAAACTCTAAACCTAAAAACACAAAAAATTCTTAAGCCCTAAACCCAAAACCATAAAAAACCCTAAGAAACACTTAACCCTTAAAAACCCCCCAAAAACCCCTAAACCTAAAAAACTCTAAACTCTAAACCCTATAAGCCCTAAATCGTATATGCTAAACCCTAAATAACACAAAGAACCCTAAGCCCTATACCCTAAACCCTAAACATATAAATTCCTAAAAACCTTAACCTACAAACCCAATGCCCTAAACTCTAATAACCTAAATAAAACCCTTAACTTAAAACCCTAAACCAAAAAAAAACTTAAACCCTAAACCCTAACTGAAAACCCTAATTAACCCTAAACCCTAAACCTTAAGAAACCTTAAATCATATAAACCCTAAAACAGTCCCTTAATACCATTTAAAACTCCTACAAAACCCTAAGCTCTAAACCCTAAATTCTAAAATATTATAAACCCTAAACCTAAAAAGCACAAAAACACCCTAATCCCTAAACCCAAAACCCTAAGAAACACTTAACCCTTATAAACCATAAAAAAAAACCCTAAGCCCCTAAACCTAAAAATTTATAAGCTCTAAACCCTATAAAGCCCTAAATCATATATGCTAAACCCTAAAAAAACAAAAAGAATACTCTTAGACCTAAACCCTGAACCTAGTAAATGTTAAAAAAACCTTAACCTAAAATGCCCAAAGCCCTAAACTCTAAAAATCTAGATAAAACCTTTAACCTAAAACCCTAAACCTAAAAAACCTCTAAGCATTGAACCCTAAATCCTAACCCAAAAGCCTAAATCCTAAACCAAAAACCCTAAGAAACCCTAAACTTTAAGAAATCCTAAAATAAATCCTAGCAAACATTTAAAAACCCTATGAAACCCTAAGCTCTAAACCATAAATTCTAAAAATTGGTAAACCCTAAAAAAACACAAAAAACCCTAAGCCCTAAACTCTAAAAACCATAAGAAACACTTAAACCTTTAAAAAACCTAAAATACCAAAAATCCCTTTAACCTAAAAAAACTCTAAGCTTTAAACCCTATAAATCCCTAAATTGTATATGCTCAACCCTAAAAAATACAAAAAAAAACTATGCCCAAAACCCTAAACCTATAAAACCTTTAGAAAAACCAAAGCCCTAAACCCTAAAAACCTAGATAAAACCCTTAACCTAAAACCCTAAACCTAAAAAACCCTAAGCCCTGAACCCTAAACCCTAACCTAAAACACTAAATCCTAAACCTAAAACCCTAAACCTTAAGCTAAATCATATAAAACCTAAACCTATAAAATCCTAAAAAACCTTAACCCAAAACCCCTATAGGTAAAAAACACTAAGCTCTAAACCCTATAAAGCCCTAAATCGTATACGCTGAACCCTAAAAAATACACAAACAAAAAACCCAAAATTCTAAACCTAAACCTATTAAACCTTAAATTACCTTATCTTAAAAAAACCCAAAGCCCTAATCCCAAAAAATATAGATAAAACACATAACCTAAAACCCTAAACCTAAAAAAACCCTAAGCCGTAAACCCAAAACCCTATCATAAATCCCTCTATCCTAAACTTAAAATCCTAAGAAACCCTAAACTCTAAACCTTAAGAAACCCTAAATCCTATAAACCCTAAAATAAATCCTAAGAACCATTTAAAACTACTACAAAACCCTAAATTCTAAACCCTATATCCTAAAACTCCGTTAACACTAAACCTAAAAACACAGAAAAAAAAACCAAAGCCTTGAACCCTAAACCTATAAAACCCTAAAAAATCTTAACCTGAAAATACCCAAAGCCCTAATCCTAAAACCCTAGATAAAACCCTTAACCTAAAACCCAAACCCTAAAAAACCTAGATAACAACACTTAACCTAAAACCCTAAACCTAACCAAACCATAAGCCGTAAACACTAAACCCTAACCTAAAACCCTAAATCTTAAAACTAAAACCCTAAGAAGCCCTAAACCGTAAGAAACCCTATATCCTATAAACCCTTAAAAACCATAAGAAACACTTAACCCTTAAAACCCCCCAAAACCCCTAAACCTAAAAAAATCTAAGCCCTAAACCCTATAAAGCCCTAAATCGTATATACTAAACCCTAAAAAACACAAAAAAAATACCTAAGCCATAAACCCTAAACCCTAAACCCTAAACACCTAAATTAAACCCTTAACTTAAAACCCTAAACCTAAAAAAACCCTAAACCCTAACCTAAAACTCTAAATCCTAAATCAAAAACCCTAAACCCTAAACCTTAAGAAAACCTAAATCCTACAAACCCTAAAATAATCCCTTAACACCATTTAAAACCCCGACAAAACCCTAAGCTAGAAACCCCTAAATCCTAAAAAATTGTAAACCCTAAACCTAAAAATACAAAACACCCTAATCCCTAAACCGTAAATCCTAAGCCCTAAGAAACACTTAACCCTAATGAACCTTAAAAAACCCAAAAACCCCTAAACCTAAAAATTTATAAGCTCTAAACCCTATAAAACCCTAAATCATATATGGAAAACTCTAAAAATCACAAAAAAAAACTATTAGGCCTAAACCCTAAACCTATAAAATGCTAAAAAACCTTAACCTAAAAAGCCCAAAGCCCTAAACTCTAAAAACATAGATAAAACCTTAACCTAAAACCCTAAACCTAAAAAACCCCTAAGCATTAAACCCTAAACCCTAACATAAAACCCTAAATCTTAAACCTAAAACCCTAAATCTTAAACCTAAAACCCTAACAAACCCTAAACCCTAAACCTTAAGAAACCATAAAATAAACACTAACATCCATTCAAAACCCCTACGAAACCCTAAGCTTTAAACCATAAATTCTAAAAATTGGTAAACCATAAAGATAAAAAAAAAACATAAAAAAACCCTAAGCCCTAAACTCTAAAAACCATAAGAAACACTTCACCCTTAAAAACCCTATAATACTCAAAAAAAACCTTAACCTAAAAAAACTCTAAGCTCTAAACCCTATAAATCCCTAAATCATATATGCTCAACCCTAAAAAATACAAAAAAAACCCTAATCCCTAAACCTTAAACATATAAAACCTTAAAAAAACCATGACCTAAAAAGCCCAAAGCCCTAAACCCTAAAAACCTAGATAAAACCATTAACCTAAAAAACTCTTAGCCCTAAACCCTAAACACTAACCTAAAACCCTAAATCCTAAACCTAAAACCGTCAGAAACCCTAAACCTTAAGCCTTAAAAACCCTAAATCATATAAACCCTAAACCTATAAAATCCTAAAAAACCTTAACCTAAAAAACTTAAAGCCCTAAACCCTAACAACCTAAATTAAACCTTTAACCTAAAACCCTAAACCTAAAAACCCCTAATCCGTAAACCCTAACCGAAAGCTCTAAAACCTAAACCGAAAACCCTAAGAAACCCTAAACCATAAACCTTAAGAAACACAAAATCCTATAAACCTCCAATAAACCCTAAAAACCATTTAAAACCCCTACAAAACCCTAAGCCCTAAATTCCAAACCTTAAAAACCCCTAAGAAACACTTAACCCTTAAAACCCCTAAAAAAACCAACAAACCCCTAAACCTAAAAAGCACTAAGCTCTAAACCCTATAAAGCCCTAAATTGTATATGCGAAACCCTAAAAACCATAAACAAATACTAAAAAAAAATTAACCCAAAATTTCAAAGCCCTAAAACCTAAAAACCTAGATACAACCCTTAACCTAAAACCCTAAACCTAAAAAACAAATTATAAGACCTAAACCCTAGACCTTAACCTAAAAACCCTAAATCCTAAACCTAAAACCCTAAGAAACCCTAAATCCTAAACCTTAAAAAACTCTAAATCTTATAAACCCTAAAAAAAAAAACTGAAAACCATTTAAAACCCCTACAAAACACTATGTTCTAAACCTTAAATTCTTAAAATCCGTAAACCTTAAACCTAAAAACACAAAAAACCCTAAGCCCTAAACCTTAAATCATAGTAAACCCTAAGAAACACATAACCCTTAAAAACCCTAAAAACCCCCAAAAACAACTAAACCTAAAAAACTCTAAGCTCTAACGCGATAAAGCCCTAAATCAAATATGCTAAACCCTAAAAAATAAAAAATAAAACCCTAAACCCTAACCTAAAACCCTAAATCCTAAACCTAAAACCCTAAGAAACCATAAATCTTAAGAAACTCTAGATCCAATAACTCCTAAAAACCATTTAAAACCCCTAAAAAACCCTCAGTTCAAAACCCTAAATCCTTAAAATCCATAAGCCATAATCCAAAAAAATACAAAAAAAAACCCTAAACCCTGAGAAACACTTAATCCTGAAAAACCCTAAAAACCCAAAACCCCCTAAATCTAAAAAACACTAAGCTCTAAACCTTACAAAGCCCTAAATCGTATATGCTAAACCCTAAAAGGAAAATCCCTAAGACGTAAACCTTAAATCTAAAAAACCTTAACCTCAAAAATGCAAAGCCCTAAATCCTAAAAACCTTTATAAAACTGATACGTCCAAACTTACACTCCAAATAAGAAGTGTAAACGGTCGTTGTTAATTTACAGAACTCAACTAGAGTTGAGGTAAATCCCACAGAGAATTTCTTTACAGATAAAGTTTCACTGTCGCGTTTACTCAATTGTCGTTACTATTTCCTAAACAAATAACACGGAAAGTAAATTGGGTTTGAGTGAAATGTATTTTACCACCAACACTTGCAGTCAAAACTTAGATACACAGTTCACAGACAATCTTGTTGTAAGTTCATTAAGTTAATTTAAAGAAACCAGGTTTTGTGTTCACTATGACATCAATTATAATGCTCTCCCATAATATGAGTATCAGGTAAATCAATGTTTACAGAATCTTTGCGAGTTGAATTAATCTAACGCTTCTCAGCCTAATAAGATAATATTGACTCTGATTCTCCCGAACTTAAAGTGTTATCAATATTGGACTTCGCTTAATTTGATATGGTGTTAAAGATCTCTTCTCTCGAACTCCAACTTTAACTCCAATTCATTAACTTAGTTTAGCTTTTTCCTAACTGGTGCTTTTCTCTCGAACAAACACCAGATACAGGCCTGTGTAAAGCGTGCACTCAATAGACTAAAATGATAATGAAAGTTGTAAACTATAGTTTGTAAGCAAAGACTGCCTTTTACTCATTTTATCGAATCGCAACTAGAATATCGTCATAGATCCCACACACCCAGCCGTGGTATTTAACCACTCCTGTTTTCACGTAAAGAATTAATACTGGATAATGAAAACATGTTAAGAAATACTTACGAAAATAATTGGTAAATCAACAACCACTTGATAATCTGATAATCGAAATCCAAACTTCAAACTGATAAAAATTAATCTGAATCCAAAATCTAAAGCTAAAAGTAATGTTGTGTTCTTAGTCGTAAAATGTAAGATGATGAATAATAATTCAAAAACGACCTAAAGTAGATCAAAAATAGAATGTTAAAAGTGAGTCCTAATCGAACTAGGACTGAATTGTCGGGCATTTTCACGTCCACTACCACGACCCGTCAAGGGCTTCACGGTCCGTGAAGCCCTCCGTGGTCTTCCCTTGGACTTCCCAAAGTTTGGGTCTTCAATGATACACACTAAAACAAGGACTACTAAATGCACCACGGTTCGTAGTGAGGACCCCGACCCGTGATGGTGTCCGTGGTCTTCACTTGATCCCTACATTCTTCCAACTCTTCCTTGCTTTCACACTGGTTCAACTCCATGGTAGGTACCACGGTCCATGGTAAGATCTACGGTCCGTCGAACCCTCCTTGGTTGTCACTTGGCTGTTACTCCTCTTCATCTTCTCAATGCCAGCACTGCTTCACTTTCACGAGCTCAACCACAGATCGTAATGGAGGTCACGGTCCGTGAAGTTGACCGTGAACTTTACTTCGAATCATTATCATTTTGCAGATTCTTTTTCATTTTCTATACCAATCAGATTTTTGCCTACACATTCAACTAACCTATCAAATAGTACAAAATTTCACTTAATTCCAGTGTAAGTTCATAGTTCTTAAACGTCAAATGTTCCACGATTTCACGGCACATCAAAAATCCTCAACCTAAAACCCTAAACCTAAAAAAACTATAAACCCTAAATCCCTAAGAAACCATATACACTAAACGTGAAGAAACCCTAAATCCTATAAACCATAAAAAATCATAAACCCTAACCTAAAACGCTAAACCCTAAACCCTAAACCTTAAGAAATCCAAACTCCTATAAACCCTAAAATAAGCCCTTAAAACCCTAAGCTCTAAATCCTAAACCTAAAAAGTACAAAAAAAAAAACTAAGCCCTAAACCCTATACCCTAAAAAATCCTAAGAAACATTTAACCCTTAAAAATCTTTAAAAAACCCAAAAATCCTAAACCCTAAAAACCTCTAAGCTGTAAAACCTATAAAGCCCTAAATTATATATGCTAAACCCTAAAAAACATAAAAAAAAACCATGCCCTAAACCCTAAACCTATTAAATCCTAAAAAACCTTAACCTAAAAACCCAAAGCCCTACACCCTAAAAACCTAAATAAAACCCTTAACCCAAAACCCTAAATGTAAAAAACCCTAAGCCCTCAACCCTAAACCCTAACCTAAAACTCTAAATCCTAAACCTAAATCCTAAACGTTAAGAAACCCTAAATACTATAAATCCAAAAATAAACCCTAAAAAGCCCTAAGAAACACTTAACCCTTAACAACCCTAAAACCCTAAACCAAAAATATACTATGCTCTAAACCCTATAAAGTGCTAAATCGTATATTTTACACCCTAAAAAACACACACAAAAATTGAAGGCCTAAACCAAAAACTTATAAAACCCAAAAAAAAACCCTAAGAAACACTTAACCCTTAAAAACCCTAAAAAACTCCAAAGCCTCCTAAACCTAAAAAACTCTCTAAGCTCTAAACCTAATAAAGCCCTAAATTTTATATGCTAAACCCTTAAAAACATAAAAACCCTAAACCCTAAACCCTAAACCCTAAACCTATAAAATCCAAACAAAACTTAACCTAAAAAACCTAAAGCCCTAAACCCTAAAAACCTATATTAAACCCTTAACTTAAAACCCTAAACTAAAAACACCCTAATCCCTAAACCCTAAACCTTAACCTAAAACTCTAAATCCTAAACCCTAAACCTTAAGAAACCCTAAATCCTACAAACCCAAAAATCACTACAAGAAAAAGGCTTAACAAAGACCAACATTTAGAGACGAGTAAAATATCTGGTCTTTAAAAGAGTACCTATAAGGTCCAGATTTTTTCCCGGACCCTAGTTCTCTTATTTATTATTCTAAAATGCGAAGGGACGAAATATAGTCCCTAGTATCATCAATAACTTGTCCCTAATACCCAAAATTGAGCGAGACTAAACCCAAAATAAAATATTGCTCTTTAAAAAAAAAAAAATCAGGAATGGGTACTTTAACTAAAGCAAATATCATCCTTGAAACCTAATTTCATCTCAAAAAAACCCTAGACTGCTTCTCTATGCGAGTGAAAAGCATCGTTCCTCTTCTGCCTCTATTCTGTTCATCTATGTTTCAGGTAGATCGAGCAATAACGAAAGGACACAAACATACAATCATTCTGGAAGCTTTTCGATTTTCCAGTCAATTGGGTTTCTACAATGTGTTTTCCCTCACTTATTTGTATTCTCCAGGGTGTGAACTTGACCTTGAGCCCAAGAACTCTCCGAAATTCTCACAAATCTGAAGATTGATTTCATGTGTCTATGGATGCTCAATGTTTTTTGACGGTCCTCTGTTTCTTTATTTCAACATTTGTGAGGTAAATCTTATCTTTTAATTTGAGTATAGTAAGTTATTTGTTTACACTTTATGATTGTGTTCTCCTTGTAGCCTTTGAGTTTTGATTTTAAATATGTTGATGTTCTGTTTATCTCAAATGTGGAATAGAACATTAATGTGTTCATTTTTATTTGGTTGAGAAAAAATTGCAGACTTCTAACAGTATTGTATTGGAGAACTAATGAATGGAAACAAACAAAATTTAACAAGGTCGTTAGAATTGAATTCTTCTATTGCATCCTAAGTTTGGGATGTCCTTGTTTTTGTTTACTAGATGTTGTGTTTTTAGAGTAATGGACAGTGATTATACTATAAAATTAGACTTCTCAAATAAAAATTTAGTAAATATAGGTTGTAGAAAAGTTGTAGGAGAGATGTTTTAGGTTAGAAAGTTCAATTTTTATACAATAAAGAGGTTAGAGAATTGAGAAATTCAATGTTCTACCCTACCTTTTCAATAGAATTTATTGAGATATGAGTAGTAAAATTTATACTGAAGTTTATAAAAGTTTATACCTTTTCCTTATAAACTTCTAAGTTTCCAGTTTAAAAAACATTTAAGTTATCCTATTCTGAGAAGGAGTACTGATATCCAACTTTAAATACAATTTAAAAGAGGAGATATTCTCAATGTTACTAGGGTCCAATTATTTAGATATATACAGTATCTTTGGTTGTAACAATTTCCACTTCTTAGTCCAATTACGGCTTTTTACAAAAAATTTCACTATGTGTCTCTTCTACATCTCTTGCATCAGGTGCAAATCAAACTACTGAGACTTGATAAGTCTCTTTTAACTTTCAAGTTTATTGATTTGTGGTGCTAAACTTGTCAATTCATAAGTTGATATAAGATACATGTGATTCTCTCT
>JAJOOS010010259.1:0-31812 GCA_029582725.1 Solanum chiquidenum
ATAAAATATGAGATGAGTATATTTTGGGAGTAGTATTGAGCATCGATATGAACACGAATTTATAATAACTCAATGTCCTCATAAACCATGTACCCATCATTTGTAGAAAGGGTCGCACTTTTTAGATGATTCGTTAGTGCTTTTTAGAATAGACTAGTGGATCCACTTAGTTGAGGCATTCTATATCCCGTCAAGTTATAGGACAGTTCTGGTAGCGTGGAAGAGACAATGTATCATCACTTTAGCTTATAGTGATGGTTGTCGGTTAGAGAAACTCCCAAAGAATTATATTTGTTTATTATGTATGTATATTGAGTTGTTACTTACTATTTTAAATGATTTATATAAACTGCATCTTTATTGTTGCTTTTAGTATCCATGAGTTGAGTAACCTGAGGTAAGTGTTTCTTTCAGAATTCATTTCAAGCTTTTGTCATGTTCAGTTTTTCCCTCACATGCTCGTACATTAAATGTATTGATGCCATTTGGCCTGCATCATTTTATGATGTTGATACAGGTAATCAGGATCAACACCAGCGCCTCGTTGATCCAGTCGAGCATCTCAGAGCCTGTTGGTGAGCCTCCTTGCGTTACGGAGGATCCCTTTTATTGCTTTACTAGTTCAGTTGTTTAGGATGATCAGGGTTCTGTCTGACATCCCTCATAGTTATTGCAGGCTTCATAGACAGTTAGATGATATTAGTTCTTTTGTCTTATTCATTCAGTTGTTTGTTTTAAGACTTGAGTTTGCCTTATTGGCTAGTTGAATGTTTTCTTTATAACATTCTAGTTTTCATATGAATTTATCTTTGTTAAGTTAAGTCTTCCGCTGAGTAGTAAGACAGACCAAGGGATCGCTTGGGGCCAGCAATGGTTCTCGAGTGCCAGCCCCGCCCACGGTGTAGGCTCGGGACGTGACACCTTAATTATTAACCGGGGAATAAAATATTTTTAGCCCCCATCTGGAAAATATTTACATGACAATAACAATATTATCTAATTATCATTTTATGCAGGTAAATATTTACACCTAAAGCAATTTAAAAATAAAATACCTAAATTTCGTTAGATCCCACTATTCAATCCCAATTCTCAACTGTTCCTATTTATATGGACATAATATTTATATTTAATTTTTCCTCCTTTTTTTTTCTAAACATCTTTTTTCCTATTTCCTTTATACATGTAACATTTTTTATATATCCTTACACATATTTCCATAAAATGTATTTATACCATAAATCAAATTGAATATTTTTCAACAGAAAAATATTTTCTATGCAAAAGGTTAAATCAATATGCATGATATATTTAGAATAACAATTATACCAGGTATATTATATATTATATATTTATATTAGGTATATATAATATTATATTAGGTATATATAATATTGTATCAGGTATATTAAATATTATATAAGTTATATGTAGAATATTATATCAGGTATATATAATATTATACAAGATTTATATAATATTATACTAGGTATAAATAATATTATACATTAATACCATTAAAAGATATTATGTTGAATTATACTATGAATAACATATATCAATGTATCTCTAAAAGTGAATTACACCAATAATAATAATAATAATAATAAAATATGAGATGAGTATATTTTGGGAGTAGTATTGAGCATCGATATGAACACGAATTTATAATAACTCAATGTCCTCATAAACCATGTACCCATCGTTTGTAGAAAGGGTCACACTTTTTAGATGAGTCGTTAGTGCTTTTTAGAATAGACTACTGGATCCACTTAGTTGAGGCGTTCTATATCCCGTCAAGTTATAGGACAATTCTGGTAGCATGGGATAGACGATGTATCATCACTTTAGCTTATAGTGATGGTTGTCGGTTAGAGAAACTCCCAAAGAATTATATTTGTTTATTATATATGTATATTGAGTTGTTACTTACTATTTTAAATAATTTATATAAACTGCATCTTTATTGTTGCTTTTAGTATCCATGAGTTGAGTAACCTGAGGTAAGTGTTTCTTTCAGAATTCATTTCAAGCTTTTGTCATGTTCAGTTTTCCCCTCACATGCTCGTACATTAAATGTACTGATACCATTTGGCATGCATCATTTTATGATGTTGATACAGGTAATCAGGATCAACACCAGCGCCTCGTTGATCCAGTCAAGCATCTCAGAGCCTGTTAGTGAGCCTCCTTGCGTTACGGAGGATCCCTTTTATTGCTTTACTAGTTCAGTTGTTTAGGATGATCAGGGTTCTATACGATATTCCTCATAGTTATTGAAGGCTTTCATAGACAGTTAGATGATATTAATTCTTTTGTCTTATTCATTCAGTTGTTTGTTTTAAGACTTGAGTTTGCCTTATTGGCTAGTTGAATGTTTTCTTTATAACATTCTAGTTTTCATATGGGTTTATCTTTGTTAAGTTAAGTCTTCCGCTGAGTAGTAAGACAGACCAAGGGATCGCTTGGGGCCAACAATGGTTCTCGAGTGCCAGCCCTGCCCACGGTGTAAGCTCGGGACGTGACACCTTAATTATTAACCCGGGAATAAAACATTTTTAGCCCCCATCTAGAAAATATTTACATGACAATAACAATATTATCTAATTATCATTTTATGCAAGTAAATATTTACATCTAAAGCAATTTTAAAATAAAATCCCTAAATTTCGTTAGATCCCACTATTCAATCCCAATTCTCAACTGTTCCTATTTATATGGACATAATATTTATATTTCATTTTTTCCTCCTTTCTTTTTCTAAACATCTTTTTTCCTATTTCCTTTATACATATAACATTTTTTATATATTTTTAATATATCTTTACACATATTTCCATAAAATGTATTTATACCATAAATCAAATAGAATTTATTTCAACAGAAAAATATTTTCTATACAAAAGGTCACAAAAAGGTTAAATCAATATGCATGATATAGGTATAATAAAATTATACCAGGTATATTAAATATTATATAAGTTATATATAGAATATTATATCAGGTATATATAATATTATATAAGATATATAAAATATTATATAAGTTAAATAATATTATACATTAATACCATTAAAAGCTATTATGTTGATTTATACTATGAATAACATATATCAATGTATCTCTAAAAATGAATTAAACCAATAATAATAATACTAATAATAATACTACTACTACTACTAATAATAATAATAATAATATTAATAATAATAATTATAATAATAATTATAATAGAACAATAATAATAATAATAATAATAATGATGATGATAATAATAATATATTCACTATATTTATATAAGTGCGATCTAAAAGGAAAAATAAATAAATATATACATAATATAATTAAAATATATTATGCATACCTCTAAAAAAATCATGAAATAAATGTAATGTTTAATTGAATATTTTGCTGCAACTAGTGAATTTGTTTAGCGCTTCGCGCGATGAGAAAAAATTTAATCAAATATTTTTGAAAAAACAATTTCTTATATTTGAATATCAAAAATATTTTAAGGATCCTTTTTAGTTTTCAAATTCAAATAGATTAAATTTCAAGTTTCGATTATTATTAAATTGCAATTTAAACAATGTAATAATAACGGTGTAGTATGATTTTTTTTGTTATTGATTATAGCCGTAATTTAAAATAACAAAATATTTACTTGTAGTTGAATAATAATCGTTTGGGTGAATTTTTTATGCACTTGAAAAAATATATATGATACAATATTAAATATCTTATAGAAAGTGTTTGACTTTTTCAAAAAAATAAAAAGAGCTAATTTCTGTAATGACACGAAAGGTCATTTTCGTATTTTTTTATAAAATTACTATTTTACCCATCTCTATAGTTGCCCCGGATTATTTATGATCAGTTGGTGAAGTTGATTTGAAAATTTTAAACTATTTGATAACTGCGGTTACTTAATTGATAGATATTTATTAAATAACTTATTTATCAATTTGTATTTCAGGTTAGTGTTTGAAGTTATAAATTCACCATAGTGTAAATTGGATATTATGGGGAGAGGTTGAATTGAATTGTCCAATAACGTGCGGGTTGATGGTATATAATTTGGATGATATATTTCAACTGGCAATAATGGATCAATGATTGGCCATAAGGAGCCAATCATTGGTGGAAGGATACATCTTGATTAACACATTGCAAAGAGTTTAGTTTTCTTTCAAAAAAATTGTTGCAGTGCGATACTCATTCCGTAAATTAGTTTGGGTTGAATTTTATATTTTTGGTTATCATATTATGATTTAAATTTTGATATATTAAAATAGGTAATTAAATATCGGATGTATTATATTATATGAAGCTATTAGGATTTAGTGTTTGGAGAAATTATGACTTAACCCTAGGCTTGAATTCGAGAAATATGAGAGTTGAAATATTAATTGCATCAAGATTTATAACATGATTATAGATTTGAGTGATTTTTTGGTCAAGGCGAAACACATAGTAATATGAGTGTTGTTAGTTTTGAAGTCTTATTGTGGTTATTGATTTGAATAGATTGTATTAATTTGGAAGTACAACAAAAGAGGAAGGTTCAAGTACCGGATTGATTGCTCGATTGTTTTAGGCAAGTGGATTTCTAAACCCCTGTTAAGTGTATAGAATCCGTGTATTTCCTTGTAATATGTGTCTGTGAGTAATGAGACTTGGTGATGGGTTTACTTGTCCACAATGAATAACTCTAATGATGAAAAAAGGGTAATAAAATGCAATGTGATTAATTATTGGTGTGTGATGTGTTGAGAATGGTTTGTGTAACGACCTGTTCTCGTCGTTATAGAAAATCCAATAAGGAAAAATTTTGGGCTGAAAAACCTTTTTGTAGTATCTTGGAATATCCCAACCTAGTCCAGATTTGGACGAAATCGGAGTCTGTGAGGTCTAGGGAAATATTGTAGCAATTGGGTTATCTAATTATGAATTTGATCACATGAGTAGATAGATAAGATGTTAAGGAACCCGTACGACTTTACGAAATTGAATTCGGGCGAGTAGAACTCCCGGAATTTATCTTAGCGTGAACGGGTATTTTTTGAGTGTCATTGGTTGAATGTGTGTTGTGAAATGGGGTCTTGAAATTATTAATTTTGCTCACTAGTTCCGTCTAAGTCGCTTGGGCGGGATTCTTCCTGCCAGGGCGGGGCCGTTGTAGCGGGGTGAGTGCCGCCATGGCGGGGTAGACGCGACTTAAAGTCGGAAATAAACCCCAAAATGTTTTATTCAACAATTTTCAAACTTGAGAGCTAAGGAACGAACCCAATGTTTTCTTGACAGTTTTCCACCATTCTTGAGGCTAAAGGTAAGATTTTCACTCCCAAAATTCGTTTTTCAATCCGTAGAACGTAATATAGCGGGTAATTATCGATGTGGGAGGGTTTTGATCTGGAAATTATGGTGGGAAAAGTCCTAATCTGGGTATGGGGATCAAGGTTTTGATCTAGGGTTAATAGAATTGTTGATAATTTGGGTAATTAGTCATTGTTTATTGATTCTCGTGTTATACTAATTGTTTGTAGACCAAGAACAAGCGGAACGAATCCAGAAAGGGAAGAATCAAGTTTCTTTGGGGATTCAAGCTTGTTTTGAGGTAGGTGATGGTTGTGATTTCATGTTGTGTGATGTATGTTCGTTCTTACTTCATTATAATATGTGTATGTATGCGAATGTTGCATTATTGATCACACTAGTTGTAAATGAGATAGATGAATGATGAATGCCATGAAGCATGACTTGATTGTATGATTTGAGAATATACTTGTGAATGTGATTGTGGCTTATTGAATGGATCGGGTGTTGCGTTCTGACACACTAACTTGGATCGGTTGCCATGTACCGGCATAAACATGGGATCGGTTGCCATGTTCCAACATAAACATTGGATCGGATACCACGTTCTGATATGGAAACAGTTTGGGTTTGGGTTTCGTGAGAGGACCATTGACTTGACATAACTGTATATCTTGAGAATTGTGAAATTGTACGTTGTTCATAAATGATGTTGATATTGTATATGGTCGGTTTATGCATGTTATTATTATGTTGTAATGGCTTATGTATGTTGTACTTAGTCGGATAGCCGCGTGATCCTACCAGTACATTATGATTGTGTACTGATACTGCACTTGCTCTTTCTTTGTTGAGTACATGTCATCTTCAAGCGGCTATTGACAGACCTCGCTTAGAAGATCAATGATCGTTTGAATTCAAGGGTAAGCCAGTTCTTTCGGGCTGCCATGAGTTCTCTTCTGTTTAGTCCATCTTATTTAGACTTAGACTAGTTCATTAGATATTCTTATGTTTAGTTGGGTTGCACCTATTTTCCTTTAGATTTTTTGTTCATTGTTAGAGTTTTGGTACATTGACTTTCAGGTTCTAGGCATATTTTTCCGCATTTGTTTAGTTGTTAGACTATTGGTTTGGAGTTTATGGGAACTCCCTATTTCTTTCCTTAGCATTTAACTTGATTCCATAACTTTAATGCCTTAGTATTTTGATTAAGTTGGTTAGCTAATTAGTATAAATGGTTCTCCCACCGGAGGGTTATAGTGTGTGCCAATTACGATGGTATGGGTCATGACAAAGTTGGTATCAGACCCCTAGGTTCGTTGATCTCGATGTACGAAAACGAGTCTAGTAGAGTCTTACGGAACTTTACGGAGACGTCTTTACTTTTCTTCGAGAGGCTATAGGACTTTAGGAAATCTCTCTACTTTCTTTTGTCTCCTTTCGTGCTATAACTTGATTACAATTGGTATCTGGCGATTCTAATTGGTATCTAATCTCCTTCACTCTTCTATCCGTAGATGGTTAATACTAGATTCAACGGCGTCATGCCCGTAGCTCCTGTCAATGCTCCAGATAAGGAATCTATACTGAGAGGTCACGGTCGAGGCAGGGGTATAGGAAGAGCTAGAGGTAGAGGCCGAGGAAGAGTGACGTCTACTAGGGATGGAGCACCGGTTGAAAATGCTCGCAGAAATGAGGCCCCTCATGTGCATCATGAAGAGGTAAAGGAGAATATCGAGGTTGAGAATGAGGAGAATGTAGGACAAGAGGAAGAGGTGCAGGCTGAAACAACATGTATTTCTCCCATAGACCTAGTGTTAGCTGTGCAGATCATGTCATTCTTGAAAGGGTTTGTTGATCCTGGAGTGCTTCCCTCTGTTGAAGCAACTCAAGCTCCCGCCAATCCTCCTATTGCTATCACTGTCCCCAAGGTGGGAGGGAATGTAGGTAATGATGCTTTCTTCCGTCCTTTATTGGGTCCTGTTATGACTAGTAATGAACATGAGATGTTGACCAAGTTTTTGAAGTTGAAACCGCTTGTGTTCCATGGCTCCGAGAGTGAGGATGCATATGAGTTCATCCTAGATTGTTATGAGAGGCTTCATAATTTGGGAATTGTCCATCAGCATGGGGTTGAGTTTATGACCTTTCAGGTGAGGCAAAGTAGTGGTGGAGAGCTTATATGGAATGCAGATCTTCAGTTCTACCTCTACTTTCTTGGACTTATTTTCATGCCTTGTTTTTAGAGAAATATGTACCTATGACTTTGAGGGATCGCAAGAAGGATGAGTTCATGGCCTTGAAGCAAGGTGGTATGTATGTGGCTGCTTATGAGGTCAAGTTTCATGCTTTATCTAGATATGCTACGCAATTGGTGACTACTGAGAAAGAGAGGATTCGTTTATTTATTAAAGGACTAAATTCTGAGTTTCAGGTATTTTCTGTTCATATGACCTCTGTAGGGAGGAGCTTTAATAAGGTAACAAACTTTGTTAAGAAATTGGGAGGGGGTGAGGCGAGACGATCAGGATAAGACATTGGCTAAAAGGGCCAAGAACTCGAGTAACTTTCAAGGTTCTTACTCCAAAGGGTTAGGGAGGCCAACACTTGCAGCCAGACCAATTCAGTCCGCTATGCCCGCCTTTACAGGTAATTACTCAGGAACTCCACTTCATAATTTGATTCAGGATAGCCAGGGAGTCGCACCTTCGACAGGCAGTAGGCCATCCTTTGATGGTACTTGCTATAATTGTGGAGAGCATGGGAAAATGAGGAGAGATTGTCCCCACCCACGTATGATGATGGATTCGGCGCAGCAGCAGGCTAAAGTAGTGGTACCCACGAGAAATGGTAATAATGGTCAAGGGCGTCCACAAGGTGGGAGAGGAGGAAATCAGTGAGGCCGCGGAGGTAGGGGAAATGGTAATGCAGGCAGAGGTACAGTGCAACCAGGCAGGGAAGTCGCCCGTCATGATGATAAGGTTCAGTACTTCGCCTTTTCAGTAAATAACGAGGTAGAGACGTCTGACGCAGTGCTCACACGTACTATTCTTGTCTGTGACCGGATGACTAATGTGTAATTTGATCCGGATTCTACTTATTTTTATGTGTCCATCCGATTTGCCTCAACATTTGTTATGATTTGTGATATACTTGATGCCCTCATCCATGTTTCTACCCCAGTTGGAAAGTCTATCATAGTCACTCATGTCTATTGTGCTTGTCCTATTTTATTTTTGGGTTTTCAGACTTGGGCTGATTTGGTGATTTCGGATATGACTGACTTTGATATAATCTTAGGCATGACTTGGTTGTCCCCCTATTATGATGTGCTTAATTGTAATACTAAGTCTGTAACTCTAGAAATTTTGGAAGGGAAAAGTTAGAGTGGGAAGGGGTGTATAAACCTAAGCAAGCTAAGATCATATCCTCCATTCGGGCTAGAAAACTGGTAGGGTAGGGTTGTTTGCCTTATTTGTCTCATATTCGGGATATTGAGGTTGAGTCTCCATCTATTGAGTCTATTCCCGTGGTGTCAGAATTTAAAGAAGTGTTTCTTAATGATTTGCCTGGTATGCCTCCGGATAGAGATATATATTTCTGTATTGATTTAGAACCTGGTACTCATCTCATTTCCATCCCTCCATATCGCATGGCTCCACCAGAATTAAGAGAACTTAAGGCTCAAATCCAAGAGCTTCTTGATAAAGGATTTATTCATCCTAGTGCTTCCCCGTGGAGTGCTCCAATTTTGTTTGTTAAGAAGAAGGATGGTAGTATGAGGATGTGTATAGATTACCAGAAATTGAATAGGGTCACCATTTGAAACAAGTATCCATTGCCTCGAATATGATCTTTTTAACCAATTGCAAGGTGCATCAGTCTTCTCTAAGATTGATCTAAGGTCTGGTTACCATCAGATAAAGATTAGGCCTGAGGATATGCCCAAGACAGCGTTTATAACCCGCTATGGGTACTACGAGTTTCTTGTCATGTCGTTTGGGTTGACTCTGCGCTTGTAGATTTTATGAGTTTCATGAATGGTGTGTTCAAGCCATTTCTTGATTCATTCTTCATAGTCTATATTGATGATATTTTGATCTATTCGAAAAGTGAGGAATAGTATGCCGACCATCTTCGTATTATTGTGGGTGTTCTTGGGAAACAAAGGTTGTATGCAAAATTTTCTAAGTATGAATTTTGGTTGACTTCGGTTGCATTTTTGGGACATGTAGTTTCAAAAGAAGGGGTAATGGTAGATCCCCAAAAGATTGAGGCGGTTAAGAGTTGGGTTCGGCTTAGCTCTGTGATAGAAATTAGGAGTTTTGTGGGGCTCGCTAGCTACTATCATCGGTTTGTGCAGAACTTTGCTTCTATCGCCAGTCACTTGACAAGTTTGACCAAAAAGGAGGTACCCTTTGAATGGACTGAAAAATGTGATGAGAGCTTTCAAAAACTCAAGACTCTCTTGACTACAACGCATATTCTAGCACTACCGGTGGAAGGTAAATATTTTATTATTTATTGTGATGCTTCACATTCTGGTTTGGGTGTTGTGTTGATGTACGATAAGAATGTTATAGCTTATGCATCACGTCAATTGAAGATGCATGAGAGGAATTACCTAACACATGATTTGGAGTTGGCATCACTAGTGTTTGCTCTTAAGATTTGGCAACATTACCTCTATGGTGTTAAGTGTGAGGTATTTACTGATCATCGTAATTTGTAGCATATGAGACTTGTATTTTTCTTTTGTTTCAATTGTAATACTCTAGAGTCTTGTACACGTGACAACCAGGTTTTGAAGGTATTTTTAAGTTGATTATAAATTTCTGCATTTTTTTTGTAATGGCTGAGTTTTAGGTTGACTTGTCTTGCTGGGATAAGAAGAGTTCCATCACATTCATTTTTGGGTCGTGACAATTTCACAAATAAAATATGAATAAAATAAATTATATGTTAAGCATTATTTAAAGTTATACTTGAAGATTAATATCTATATTTAGAAAAATATAAAGGTGGCAAGTAAAATAATGATGTAATACCTCACTTTGGCCAGGATTATCATTTATCCTTATTGTCAATTTTTGTTTTTTTTTCTTTATTGCGATTTATAATTTTCAAAAAATATATATATATATTTAAAATATCTTATTTACCTATCTCCTTACCATTATTACAATCTATTAAATAATTTTCATCTCTCCTCATCATTACTATTATAATTAATTATTTTTTCTTCATTTTATTTTTATAATATCTTCAAATAACAATCTTGTTTATCTCTCCTCTTTATCATTAAAATTAATTATGTTTATTCCTAAACTGTCACGACCCAAACCGTCGTGAGTGACACCCACACTAACCATCCGGTGGGAGAACCATTACTACAACCCAACCACACAACCTAACGAAAACTAGAACATTTAAAGATACAAAAGCAAGTTTAAATGTCTAAAGAAAATTGGAGTTCCCATAAACTCCGAAAGTAAATAAAACCATTACCAAAACATTTGCGGAAAACAACGGCTAGAACCTGAAAGTCAATGAACCAAAACATCTAAAGTGCAACAAGTCTAAGAAAAGGGGTACATCCCCAACCAAACATAAGAAGTATCTAAACAATAGTTTGAATCCGAAGAGAATGGACTAAACAAAATGAAGGACTCCATGACAGCCTGAAAGAACTGGCTCACCCTTGAAATCTCATCTCGATCACTAATCTCCTAGCTGAAGTCTATCAGTAGCCACCTGAAGATGTCCTGTTCTCAACAAAGAAAGAGCAAGTGCAGTATCAGTACACAACCACAGTGTACTGGTAGGATCACACGGCTATTCCAGTAAGTGAAACATATACAAGCAGTCATAACATAGTAAGCATAGCATGTACATAATAGATATACACATCAATTATCATTTCAGGAGCAATGTACAATTCCACATTCTTAATAGCAATTAGACATAACACCATAATGGTCCTCTCATGGAACCCATACCCAAACTGTTAGTGTGTCGGAACGTGACACCCTATCCCAATTAGTGTGCCGGAACGTGAAACCCAATCCAATATATGTGCTGAAACAAGACACCCGATCCAATTTATGTGTTGGAACGTGACACCCGATCCAATCAACACAACCACAATCACATTCACACTCATAATGTACATACTCATAATCATACAATCTAATGTTGAATCATGACATACATTTGTTCATTCAAACTCATTTCATTAGGTTTGATCAATAGTACTTCATTCACATATATGCATTACAATGAAGCAATTACCAACATACATCACACAAATATGAAATCAAACCATCACCTACCACGAAACCAAGCTTTAATCCCCCTAAGGGACTTGAATCTTCCCTTTTCGGATTCTTTTCGGTTGTTCGTGGTCTAAAAACAATAGTTTAATGCAAGCATCAATAAATTAAGGTCTAATTACTCGAATTATAACAAAACCAATAACCCAAGTCCAAACCCATGATGCTAAGGTGAATCTATGGCTTTTTCTTACCATCAAATTAACTCCAAAAACCCTCCCCCAATAATAATTACCCAAGAATCTAAGTTCTACGGATCGAATAATGGATTAGGGGAGTAAAATCCTTACCTTTAGCACCAAAAGTCGTGAAAAACTGTCAAGAACTCATCCTGGGTCATCTCCTAACTCTTAATAACAAAGTTTGCAGAAAAATAATGTTTTTAAGGTTTAATCCTGACTTAATTCGCGACTGAGCATCTACGACAGACCCCATCCCGCTACAACGGCCCCACCCTAGCGGGATTAACCCCACCCTGGCGGCTTACACAGAGATAGAAAGTCGGAATTTGAGTTCCAAACCCCCATTTCACAACACACCTTCAACCCATGACGTTCAAAAACTACCTTTTCACGCTAAGATCAGTTTCGAGAGTTCTACTTGCCTGAATTCGATTTTGTACAGCCGTACGAGTTCCTTAACGTCTTATATATCTACTCATGTGATTAAATCCATAATTAGATCCACCATTCATTACCAGAGTTCCCTAGACCTCACCTGACTCAGATGGACTAGGCTATAATTTTTCAAGTCACTACTCAAAAGTTTTCTGGCCCCAATTCTTTCCCCATTGGCTTTTCTATAACGACGAGAATCGGTCCTTACAATAGATATCAATTTACCCATCACTCGTCCCCGAGTGATCAACTAGGATAAAGTGTATAAAGTAAGAGTAGAGTAGTACCTGAATCGTCGAACAACTGGAGATACTTGTCTCGCATGTCCTTCTCGGTTTCCCAAGTAGATTCCTCAATTAGACGATGCTTCCATTGAATTTTCACGGACTTAATCTCTTTGGTCTTCAGTTTCCGAACATCATGATCAAGAATTGCTATCGGTTCCTCCTCATACTGAAGGTCTTTGTCTAACAACACTTAGTCCCACTTTATGTTGTAATCTCTATTCCCATGATACTTCTTCAACATGGACACATGAAACACTAGATGAACTCCAGATAATCTAGGTGGTAATGACAACCTATAAGCCACTGGCCCTACACATTCAAGAATTTTGAAAGGTCGAATGTATCGAGGACTAAGCTTGCCCTTCTTTCCGAATCTCATCACCCCCTTCATGGGTGACTGTTTAAGAAGAACTTTCTCACTAGTCTGAATTGTCATGTTTCTTACCTAAGATCTGCATACTTTTTTTGTCGACTTTGGGCCGCTAGGATCTTAGCTTGGATGCTTCTTACCTTATCCTAAGCATCCTTCATCAAGTCAACCCCCAAAGGTTTCACATCTCTAGCATGAAACCACCCTATGGTGATCTACAACCCATCCCATAAAGTGCCTCAAACGGTGGCATGTCTATGCTGGAGTGGTAACTGTTATTGTAAGAGAACTCACACAACGATAGGAACTTATCTCAATACCCTCCAAAGTCAATCACACATGCTCTCAACATGTCCTATAACACTTGACTTGTTCTCTCTGATTGCCCGTCCGTCTGTGGATTAAAAATTGTACTAAAACTGAGTTGAGTACCCAACTCGTCTTGCAATTTTCCCCAAAACTTGGATGTGAACTGCATACCACGATCTGAGATGATAGAAAGGGGAACCCTATGCAGTCTCACTATCTCTTTCATATAAACTTTAGCCAACTGCTGAGCATTATAGTCTACTCTGATTGGAATAAAGTGGGATGACTTAGTCAATTTCTCAACCACTACCCAAATAGAATCAAACTTCCCCAAAGTCTTGGGGAGACCAACCACGAAATCCATAGCTATCATTTCCCACTTCCATTCCGGAATTGGCATTCTCTGAAGCAAACCTGCAAGTCTTTGATGCTCATACTTTATCTGCTGATAGTTTTGTCACTTAGCCACAAACTCAGCTATGTCCTTCTTTATGCCAGGCAAACAATAAAGTTGCTTCAAATCTCGATACATCTTGGTCACACCCGAATGAATGGAATACCGTGAACCATGTCATTCTGTCAACATTTTCTAAATCAAGTCATCCACTCGGGGAACACCAATTCTCCCCTTAAAGTTAAGCAATCCTTCCGCATCAAGAACCATATCTTATGCCATACAATACACTGTCTTCTTTCTAAGTTTATTCAAATTTTCATCCTCAAACTGTTTGGCCTTAATTTCCTCAATGAATGTGGGTCTAACCTTAATGCTAGCCAACACCCCACCTTTCTCTGAGATACCCAACTGCATGAACTTAGACTCCAAGGTTCGAATTTCCTTGGCCAAAGGTAACTTGGATACACCCAAACAAGCTAGGCTACCCATACTTACCGCCCTTCGGCTCAAAGTGTGCCACCACGTTAGCCTTACCCGGATGATATTGGATGGTGACATCATAATCTTTAAGTAATTCCTTCCACCTTCGTTGTCTCAGATTTTGTCCTTTTGAGTGAATACATGTTGTAGACTACGATGATTAGTAAATACCTCACACTTGACACCGTAGAGGTAATGCCGCCAGATCTTAAGAGCAAACACTACCGCTGCCAACTCCAAATCATGCGTCGGGTAATTCCTCTCATTTACCTTCAACTACTGCAATGCATAAGCTATGACATTCTTATCCTGTATCAATACATCACCCAAACCCGAATGTGAAGCATCACAATAAACAATGAAGTATTTACCTTCCACCGGTAGTGCCAAAATAGGTGCGGTGGTTAAGAGAGTCTTGAGCTTTTGAAAGCTCTCTTCACATTTTTCAGTCCACTCGAAAGATACCTCATTTTTGGTTAACCTTGTCAAATGCATGGCGATAGAAGCAAAATTCTTCATGAACCTATGATAATAACTAGCGAGCCCCACAAAACTCCTAACTTCAGTCACAGAGCTAGGATGGACCTAATTCTTAACCATTTTAATCTTTTGGGGATCTACCATTACCCCTTCCCATGAAACTACATGCCCCAAAAAGGCAACTGAATCCAACCAAAACTCACATTTAGAGAATTTAGCATACAACTTTTGTCTCCCAAGAACACCAAGAACAATACGAAGATAGTTGGCATGCTCTTCCTTACTCTTTTGAATAAACAAAAATGTCATCAATAAAAACTATAACAAAAGAATCCATAAATGGTTCGAATATATCATTCATCAAACTCATGAAAGTTGCAGGCACATTGATCAACCCAAATGACATCACTAGAAACTCATAGTTCCCATAGCGGGTCTTGAATGTCATTTTGGGTACATCCGTAGGCCTAATCTTTAACTGATGGTAACTAGAACCTAGATCAATCTTAGAGAAAACTGACGTACCTTGAAATTAGTCAAAAAGATCATATATCCGAGGAAATGGATACCAATTTCGAATGGTGACCCTATTCAATTATCGATAGTCTATGCACATCCTCATACTACCATCCTTTTTCTTAACAAACAAGACAGGAGCACCCCACAGGGAAGCACTAGGATGAATGAAGCTTTTATCAAGAAGTTCCTGAATTTGAGCCTTAACCTCTCTCAACTCTATCAGGGCCATGTGATAAGGAGAGATAGAGATGGGGCGGGTACCAGGTTCCAAATCAATTCAAAAATATATGTCTCTATCCGGAGGCATACCAGATAAATCGGTATGAAACACGTCTCTAAATTTTGAAACCACAGGAATAGACTCAATAGAGGGAGACTCCACCTCAACATCCCGAATATGAGCAAAATTGTCACGTCCCAAGAGCACCCCCTAGTCGTAACCAGCATACTCGACCTCAAAGAGGTCTTATACAAGCCTCATAGATCGTTCATTGCATACGATATTTGAAAATAGAGAAGAATTAAAAACTTTCTTCACAATACACGAAGATACTTTCATTAAATAGCAAGCGGAAGACTCGTTAGACTTTATACATTATGTCTCAAACCATCTAATACCTTTAGAGTACAATGTTGGGACTAAGCCCATACAAAACTTAAACAAAGCTAAAAGACATAAAAGGAACATGTTGGGTTTTGTCCTCGAATCTGTGAGGACTCACCAAGTCTTCATCTTCAAGCACCTTAGAAACCTATCCATCAACCATAGAACGCCAACATCCCCAATTCCTACAATTTTGTCAAAAGGGGAAGAAATGGGGTTAGCACAATTAAGCACTAAGTATGGAAGTCATGCAAAAACATGCTAAAAGGGACATTTATTGAGATACATGCTTTTATACCATTTTGGTAAAACTTCATGAAATACAAGCATGAGAGTCACAATACTCAACCATAACCAATATCATTTTAGCACAAACATCACATGTAAACCATTTCCTTTACCTTTAACCATTCACCTCAAGTAACCTTTAGACAACAGTTTGTGCAATGTATGGATAGCGTCCCATACCACCATCCACACCAAAGCATCACCCTAAGGTCACCAAAGTGAACTTACCACTTATCATGCTTCATATTACGAGTAATCATGCTCAACTAGTACCAACATACAACACACACACACATTCATCAAATAAGTCATTTCATCATCTTAGGACCTCCATCTAAGGTTACCCTAAGACACACCTAAGTAAGACATGAAGTGGCCGCCCATACAACCTCTTCATACCACACTTAGGTATTCCTCAAGGCTACAATATACAAGAACCTTTCTATTTCAACACAACATGCTAAGTACTCATTTCATCAATATAAGCTACTCATTAATCATTTCATTTAGACAATAAGTCAACATTTTTCATTAGATTCATTTAGGACACTTTCACGTATTTAGAGGACATTCATTCATTAGCCACTAAGGCTTAGCGAACTCACTATAGTATCTTCAAAGCCTACTCGTGCCATGTGTAGATACCATCCCATACTACTACCTACACGTTATAGAACCTATCTAATAACTAGAGTGCACATCCCACATGATGGGAATAGGTATTAACCGACATAGACCATGCAAGCTAGACATGGAATCCGGTGTCATATGACCCTACACCGATGGAAGGTGTTCTACTTGCCAAGGGTAGAACTAGTACACATCCTATGTAGGAACATAGTTTATGGGATATCCAAAGATGTTCATTGGACTCTAGCCTAACATTGGCTAAAGCCACCATCTTAACCATATCCACTCGGTGCTTAGCCTTAATTCACATAGAGTAGTTTCATTCACATTAGTGTACTAGAGAGGGCCACCAACATTAGACCTACCGACCTTAAGTACTTTTACCAAGAAGGGCCACCACCAATAGGTCTACCATTCAAGGTACATTAAGGACAGCTCATTGATCTTTCTAGAGAGAGTCACCACCATTAGGTCTACCGTCTCTAGGTTTATCATTTGACACAAGAAAGAGGCCACCACCATTAGGTCTACCGCTTCAAGGTTTCACATTCACATAGGGTTCTAAACTCACTATGAAGGGCCACCAAACTTAGGTCTACCGATTAAAGTCATAGTCTAAAATGCCTCATTAGTCATTCATAGAGAGGCTACTAATATTAGGTCTACCAATCAAGATATTCATTCATTCATGCATTTATGAAGAGGCTACCAATAAAGTCTACCAATTCTAGACATCAAGACATCAAGTCAAGATACATTCATTACTCAAGAGAAGGATGCCTAAGCCTACCAAGTCAAGAGACACATTCAATATCGAAACCCTTCACATTGCATCATCAACATTCATGAGTGTCAAATTGAGAAATAGCCTTTCAATACTAACACAAATACATTGAATACATGTTCAACATTCTATCCTTGAATCACATGTAAATCCTTCACCTTATATATTCCCATAGACAATAACATGATAATACTTCAATTCATCAAACTATGCCTTCGAGGACATGATCAAAATATACTTAGTAAGTAATCACCTCCACCTTTCAAGTGGATCAACAATTCAAGTTCAATTCTACTCTAACGTGCAATTAGGTCAAACTTGCCCTTTCAAGGCTATGACCACAAACCCTCAATTCACCAACAGTTCACCATAATTAGACATAGATAATGATACAAATCAATAATCTAAATCAATCTACACATAAATCCATTATCATTCATTCCTAATCATCAAACCCACTTTTATAAGTCACAATTTAAGAATTTAGAGAAATCATGGGTTCATAGAGTTTTTTTTTCATCTTAAAATCATCAATTAAACATCAACATAATCATAATTCATCAGTTGAAAACGTTTGATGCAAGAACCCATGAGTTTGAGTGAAATCTAGGGTTTTGGAGAAACTTGAAAACCTTGAAAACTTCTTTGAAATTGACTCTAGGGTAAAGCTAACCCTAGATGAAGGACTCTCATACCTTATTAGATGAATCCCCTGGAAAATTGAAGAAGAAACACTTGAAAATCCGCAACCCTAGCTTGAACTTGACCTTGACCTCCAATGGAGTTCTAGAGATAACTTTTGGGGAGGGAAGGGTTTTGTTTTTGGTAAATATGAAGAATGAATTCTAAAATACCATTTTAATGTTTTAATACCTTTAAAATACCTTCAAATACTTAAAATAAATGTCCATATATTAATTAGGACTTGGGGTGAATTTACCAACCTACCCCTAAGTTGATCGTGCCCCATGACAGTTGCAGGTTCAATCTACGCCCACCAGACCACGGACCGTGGTCTGGCCCATGCTCCGTCAATGGGGGTCCGTGGTTTGGGATTGATAGAGAACTTGGAGGGCCTTCAACTACGGACCAAGACTACTGGCCGTGGTTTGACCCTCGAGTCGTAGGTCATGGCCATAGTTTGGTCACTTTAGGCCAACCTTGGGGCTTTGGGGTTTAGACTTAGTGTCCTCCTCAAGGACCCTTAGGGTGGTCCTTTTGGGGAGTTGTACCTTGAATTCTAACCCCTAAACACATCAACCATGCATCTTGACCACACGAAACACCATCAATACTCAAGACTATCACATTCGAACACACGTTAGGCTCTAGTTACTCTAGTTTATTTTTAGGGTCGTTACATAAATATACCAAACACCCCTGCCCCACTAGTTTCCTAGTTCGAATGGAGGATATGACCTTAGCTGGCTTAGGCTTGTGCACACCTTCCCACTCTTACTTTTCCCTAACCGGGATCTCTAGAGTCACAAACTTAGTATTACAATTTAACACCGCATAATAAGGGGACAACCAAGTCATGCCTAAGATTATATCAAAGTCATTCATATCCAAAATAACCAAATCAACCCAAGTTTGGAAACCCATAAACATAACATGACAAGCACGATACACATGGGTGACTATGACAACTCTCCAACTAGGGTAGAAACATGGATGGGGCATCAAGTATATCACAAACCATATCAAATCCCAAGGTAAACTGAACTGACACATAGGAGTAAGTAGAACCCGGATCAAACAAAACAGTAGCTATCTGGTCACAGACAAAAAATGTACTTGTGATCACTGCATCAAACGCCTCAGCCTTGGTCTTGCCCGGAAAGGCATAACACTGAGCCCTATCATCTTGAGGGGCAACCTCTTTGCCTGGCTGCACTGCTCCTCTACCTGCATTACCCTTTCCCCAGCTTCCACGGCCTTGCTGATTTCCTCCTTGCCCATCTTGTGGATGCCCTTTACCATTATTACTGTTGCCCGTGGGTACTACTGCTCTAGTCTGATGCTACACGGATTCCAACATGCGCAATTGGGGACAATCTCTCCTCATATGCCAAGATTCCTCATAATTATAGCAAGTACGATCAAAAGACAGTTTGTCGCTAGCCGAAGACGCGGCTCATTGACTATCCTGAATAAAATTTTGTTGTAGAGTTCTAGAGTAACTACCTGTAGAAACGGGCATGTCGGACTGAATCGGCTGGTCTGCAAGTGTCGGCCTACCTGAACCTCTAGAGTAAGAACCTTGAAAGTTACATGTGCTCTTGGCTTTCTTAGCCAAAAACATAGCCTGCCCATCACGTCTAACTCCCTCTACTTTCTTCATAAAGTTGGTCACCTCATTAAAGCTCTTCATGCGGAAGTCTTGTGAACAGACAATACCTGAAGTTCGGGGTTCAGTCCTTTGATGAATAGATGAATCCTCTCCTGCTTAGTAGTCACCAATTGAGTAGCATATCTAGACAATGCATGAAATTTAGCCTCATAAGCAGCTACAGACATACCCCCCTCCTCCAAAGCCATGAACTCATCCTTCTTGCGATCCCTCAAAGTCCGAGGCACATACTTTCCAGAAACAGAGCATGGAACTGCATCCAAGTGAGTGGGGGTAAAACTGATGATCTGCATTCCACATAAGCCCTCCACCACTGCTTAGCCTCACCCTAAAGCTGGAAGGTTATGAACTCTACCCTATACTGGTGAACAATACCTAACTTTTGCTGCCTCTCATAACAGTACAAAATAAACTCATATGCGTCCTCACTCTCAGAACCATGAAACACGGGCGGCTTCAGTTTCAGAAACTTAGTCAACATTTCATGCTCATTACCAGTCATCACAGGACCAATAGGGGATGGAAAAAGGCATTACTGCCTAACAGTTCCACCCACCTTGGGGACAGTAACATCAATAGATGGGTGGTGGGAGTTTGAGTTGCTTTAACTGTGGGAAGAACTCCAGGACCAACCAATCCCTTCAGGAAAGTCATAATCTATTGAGCTAACATTGGGTCTAAAGGAGGAATACCTGTAGTCTCAGCCTGTACCTCTTCCTCTTGTCCAACATCCTCCTCATTCTCAACCTCTACATTCTTCTCTACCTCGTAATGATGCATAGGAGGAACCTCATTTCTGAGAGCATTCTCAACCGGAGCTCTACCCTTAGCGAGTGCTACCCTTCCTCGGCCTTTACCCTTTGCTCTTCCTCTACCCCTATCTCGACCGTGGCCTTTTGCTGGACTCTTCAGCTGGCTCATTGACAGGAGCTACGGGCCTGACGCCATTAAAGAGAGTGTTAACCATCTGCGAACAGAAGAGTGAAGGAGATTAGATACCAATTTGGATCACTAGATACCAATTGGAATCAAATTATAGCATGAAAGGAGACAAGATAAAATAGAGAGATTTCCTAAAGTCATATAGCCTATTAAAGAAAAGTACAGACGTCTTCGTATCGTTCCGCAATACTCTACTAGAATCATTTTGGTACGCCGAGATCAACGAACCTAGGGGTATGATACAAACTTTGTCATGATCCAGACCGTCGTGAGTGGCACCTACACTAACCATCCGGTGGGAGAACCATTACTACAACCCAACCACACAACTTAACGAAAACTAGAACCTTTAAATATACGGAAGCAGGTTTAAATGTCTAAAGAAAATTGGAGTTCCCATAAACTCCGAAAGTAAATAAAACCATTACCAAAACATTTACGGAAAACAATGCCTAGAATCTGAAAGTCAATGTACCAAAACATCTAAAGTACAACAAGTCTAAGAAAAGAGGTACAACCCCAACCAAACATAAGAAGTATCAAATAATAGTTTGAGTTCAAAGAGAATGGACTAAACGAAATGAAGGACTCCATGACATCCTGAAAGAATTGGCTCACCCTTGAAATCCAGTCTCGATCACTAATATCCTAGTTGAGGTCTATTAGTAGTCATAAGCGTCTATACCGTAAAATCTATTTTCGACGGAATGAAAAAAACATATATGGTAGAATCGTAACCATAGAATACGACCAAAACTTCAGTACGGACCGTAGATCGATCTACGGTCCGTCAATCCCTCTCCGTAGCTCCACACTTAGAATCTTCAAAAATCAGGTACTGGAACCCTCGCAGTATCAATCTATGGATCAACAGTACAGTCCGTAGATCAATCTACAGATCGTCAATGGCCACCGTGGTTCCACACTTGGTCAGATTTCCTTGATTTGCCTTCCATGCCTTGCCTTCTGCTCTACGATCACCATCTACAGAGCGTCAATGGACCTACGATCCGTAGATGCTCTTTTTTGCATTTCTTTCAGCTGTCTCTTTACTTCCGCTCCTGCACATCTTTCCTGTAAAACATGATAAAAACACATAAAAACCAATACAAAAAGGCCCTAGACATACACAACTTGTAAGTGAAATGTATTAAAAATATCGTAAACTCACGATATATCATAACACACCTTATAACTTATATTTGATTGTTGAACACTGAATTAGATCGCGTGGGTTAGTTCGGGTATGATTCAGGGTCCATAATTATGACTAGAGGAAAATAGGAGAGACAGGGCTGAGATTCTATCTCGCCCTGTCCTGCTCTGGCGGGAGAAATCCCGCACTGGCGGTCTCGCCATGGCGGGGAATATCACAACCCAGGGGTACCCCCTAGATGTAACACGGCGTATTCGACCCCGAAGGGCTCTCATACAAGCCTCATAGAATATCATGACATAACAATATAGGAAAATAGTGCATAATTTAAAACGTTTCTTTATAATCGAAGTCCTTTATAAAATAAAAAGGAGTCTACAACACTATTTCTTAAACCATCTATAACACTTGAATACAATTTTAGGGACACAACCCTTAAAATAGTCTAAAACATAAAAGAAAGAGTTAAAGGACATATTGGTCAAGCCCTCGAATACTATGAGGACTCACCAATCTTCTTCTTCTTAATCTACTATGGTCCTAGCCATGAGGGTGGAAGCCGATATCTCCAAACCCTACACTTATAGAAAATGTAGAAATATGGGTTAGCACAAAAATATACTAAATATGGAAGCCATGCATAAAAATCCTTAAAACATGCAAAAAGGGACATTTTAGTTAAAACCATGCTATATGCCAATTTTGAACATCATCTTTGAAATAGTTGGAGAATGTAGACAACTCATGTCCAATTCATCATAATATAGAGGATATTATCATAATCACAAGCATAGTCTCCAACATAAACATAAGACATATACCAATATTCACAAGACATAGTTCACACACATAGTTAAATACCAATATCATCTCATCATAATAGAACTATCACATAAGCAACCCTAAGCTACACTTGTGCAATGCATAGATAGGATCCCATAATCATATCTACACCAAGTTTCACTTTTAGACCACCATGCACATACTTATCATGCTTTGATCTCATCCATAGTCAATAAACATAGACAAGGAAACATTCATGTTCATAGCTTATAACAAGGAAAGTCACTATTAGCAATACACCATACCATACATGCATAAATTCATATATCTTCATAGCATAAGAAAACCACACCATAACCCCTTTCAAAGTCTACTTGAGCAATGTATAAGTGAAGTATCATATCCCCACTCACACTAAGTAGAGCTCATAAAGAGGTCATAAGTATAGTTCCTGGTCATGTTCATAATTCATGTAAAAAAGGCATTAACTCATAAATCATCATATCATAAGACAAACATACCACAATCACTCTTAAAGTCTACCTATGCAATGCATAAGTGAAGTCCCATACCCCCACTCATACTAAGTAGAACCTCTTGAGGAACCATAATACATAACTCATGTTCTTGTTCATATTCTTGTTCATGGAGGGAAATTATCCTTAACCGACATAGACCATGTGAGCTACATGGAATCCGGTGTACTGCCCCACACCGAAAATAGGTGTCCTACTTGCCTAAGGTATAACTACATGTATTAGCTTTTAGGTGGATCCACTAGCTAAAGACCAATGAGGGCACACAGTTATGGGATATCGGGATTGCTTCTAGAAACCCCAAACCTATTGTATTGACGAGGGAGCTTCCATCTCATGAGATTATCTTTGGAGAACCCGGCCTTATTGACGGGAAGTCTTTAGTAGCCCAACCTTATTGATGGGAGGGCCTCTACCTCATTTTCCATATCCACTCGGTGCTAAGCATTATTTCCAAAAATTACATGTTTAGCCTTGAATTGAATTTACATGTATTAAGGAGTGTCTAAACCCTCCACCCAACACAATTCATAAATAGCTTATGGATTCAATTAGGTGAGAACTAACTTTCAACCTAGAATCATCAATATGTGAGGAATACTTTCATATTAAAATCATGTGTTTTCATGAGAATAGACTTTCAATCAACACAAGAAGATTATCATAGTCCTACACATTTCGTGTAAGGATATGGGGAGAATGATCTTTCGACAATACCACAATTACACATTAGTCGTACGATCTTCACTTTCTAAGGAAATCATGAGTTCATACCCAATTCTTATCAATCATGTACAAACCCTCATAATTTTCCCTCCAAGGGCTATGAATCAAACTCAACCCAAACATCTATAATTACTACATTAGATAAGGGGAATATCATGATTCAATTTTACAATCAACACCTTAGTCACATCATAGTCATGTTCATGCATACGGTGTCTGTGACTGTCCTTTCAATGACACAACAACAACATTATCATCATAAACACTTCACTCTCAAAGTGTTCATAAAGCATGCACATAATATCACAATCATGCATAATTCTCATATATTGTCTACAAGGATCATAGGTCACATCAAATCAACATATCTAGAATTTATTATATTAGACATGGATATAACCACAATTTAAGTAGTTCATTCATTGCATGTGTAAGCTCATGTGCTCATATTGTAGGTCATGTGGGTAATGTCCTTCCACAATAATACCATATATAATTCAACATGCATAATAGCTTTCTTCTTAAAGCCTCAACATTCATAGCTCTTTCATTTTAGGTTGTACTCTTTAAGCCTGAGAAGTGATCTTCATACTACAAGCATTATTCTCAAGCAATACCTCACATGGTCATCATGTAAACCTAACACTCAAAGTAAACTAACCACATGCTTCATTCTTAACCAATTATAGTCATATAGCATCAAGTAGACTCAATATCAATACTACTCAACCATGATCCATCATATAAGCCCTAACCTAATTCATTCATGTCTACAAGATTTACTTATAAGTAATTCATGTTTAGGTCATCCAATCTAAGGTAATTCATAAAGAAGTTCATCAATCTTAGAAGGTCACATCTAAACCCTCAATTTGCCATTTTAATGACATAACCCTAGACTATATCAATTTCACCCTAGAGTCTTAGGTTAATCAATAATACATGTATAGTCATACTAAAATCATGTAATTAAACAATTAACAATTATTATTTACTCAATTGGGCCAATATACAACAATACCCACACTTAAGATCAAAGTTGGAAACATTGGGGATTTCATGGGTTCTTGGGGGAATTCATCATATACCAACAAAAATTCATCAATTCAATCATAATTCATCATAAATCAACCATTGAAAACGTTTTGGAAGTGAACCCATGACTTAAATTGAAACCCTAGCTTTTGGAGGAAATTGGAAGCTTTGAAATCAAGTTTTGAAGGGACTCTTGAGCGAAGGCTACCCATAGATGAAAAGCTACCATACCTTATGAATATTTCCTCACGAAATTGAAGAGAAAAGGCTGCTACTTCACCCCTAGACTTGACCTTGTTCTTCTTCTTCAATGGAATTTCTAGAGAGAGAATATTTGGAGAGGAGGTGGTTTCTATTTTTGGGTTTGGGAATTATGAGTTGTAAAAGGTTAGTTAATAGTTTAAAAAGCCTTAAATAAGTCTAAATAATCAATATAAACTGACCCCTAACTTAACTAATCACCCTAGGGATTTACCAAGTTACCCCTCCCTTGGCCGAGATTGGGCAGTCTACAGGTGCCACTCAAGCCCACCTGACCCACGGACCGTGAATGGAGTCTCGCCCCGTCCTGCAGGTCCTTGGGTGGTGGCTGCAACTCTTCATTTGGGGTTCTTGACCTACAACCAAGCCCTACGGTGCGTGGATGGACCTACGCCCAGTAGGTCCTATGTTTTTGACAACTTTTTGGTTCTTGGGGCAGCCTTGGGGTTAGACTTTAGGGTCCTCCTCAAGGACCCTTGGTTGGTCCTTGGGGAGTCGTACCTTGACGTTTAACCCCTAAACCGCTCAACCTAAGCTCGGGGAACCACTGTACAACATGCATCAAACTCAGCAACATACTCATAATGCTATAGTTTCACCTACTAGTTTGCCAAGTCGTTACATTATCTCCCCCTTGGGAACATTCATCCTCGAATGACACTTTAAACATTTTACGGAATTAGAGACTCAAGACTAGAAGCCAATCATGCATGAAACATCTAAATACACATTAACAAGGAGGAAACATCACTCCATCTCAATATACTCAATGCAACACAAGGAAGTATGAACTACATCTAACAACCCATTTATGCATGAGATTTTCATAACTAGTCATGTTAAAGAGGAGCTTACATCTCCTAGTCATAACATGCTCAACATACTCTCATGGATCTCAAATGCAATTTACTCTCAAAAAACATTTTATTCAAGGAGGAATATCTCAACTCCGAACTAAAGCATGTTCATACATTCTTCTCATGAAGTACAATAGACAAATCATACTCAAAGCACTACAATATAAGGAAAACAATTCACATAAACTCATTTTTTTCCACAACACAAGTTTTCATGAATAGGCATTATATAAGGAAATCATGGCAACACATAAACACACAATAACCTTGTTAGCTAGGCATACCATCTCCCCCCTTGGAAGTAGGCCTATACAAACTCTTCTAAACATCATATATCACATAATCATAGGAGGAACTACCTTCTCCAACTAAAAGCAAGTTGAACACAACAATAGGGAGCCAATATACCATTTTATTAAGAGCATAACAAAGCATGTTCATCAAATCATCTCATGAAGTCAAATATGCCATCATCATACTAAAATGCACAACAACATAAGGAACACATAAATCATGAAAATCTTTGTTTTTATACAAAACATGAATTATCTCAAGAACATGCATAGCATAAGGAGATCATGGAAATTTCTAAAACACTTATGACTCCAAAACATCAAACAAGCCCAAAAAGGAACTCTTGGTCTCAAGCTAGAAAAGGAATAGAAGAAAGGGATGAGGATATCGGGACTCTAAATCAAACATGCTATCTAAGCATATCATCTCCCCCTTGGGAGTATGCCCCTTACTAAGACCTCAAATACTACTCCTTTCAAACAATCCCAAAGCATCACCAAAACTCATAATAACCTTACCAGGTTATAAAAACAATAGAAGTCTAACAACCATGCATCCAAACCCTACCAAGGTTAATAAGAGTAACCCTATGGGACAAGGAAATTTATGGAACACATATAATATCCAAGACTCCACAATCATGAAATGAGTCAAGGAGGACTTATCATCTTAAACTAGAGGAGCAATATAAGGAAATATAAGGATATCGGGACATGTCATTGGCCCTTGGCCTCCCGAGTAGCACCCTTAACTACAACTCTTACAAAAATACCACTCCACAACATTCTCATGGAAGCACTTCCTTACTCTTCTATTTTCTTAACTTGCCGGTTTAAGATCCCAACCGGTACTTCTAAATTTAGAGAGGTTCTCATTAGGCAACTATAGCTCACAACAAACCTTACCAACACCACTCAAGGTCTCATATGAGCCTACCAAACTGGGACTAAACTTCTGAAACTAACTACACCTCTTAAGGTGAGAATTTCAAGCCAATCCAAATCATGAACATCTAGAACACTCAACTTTTCACATCCATCACACAAGGTGATTCTAAACAATGGAGAATTACACTCCTCTCCTCTTTTAAAGGAGTCTACTCACTCAACATCTCTAGGCATCACTTAAATACTGTTATTAATCAAATCCTCCAAGAAAACACATAACCATAAAGCAACCCATCTATACCAAAGGATATCATATAAATCTATCATATCAAGACTCATATAGTCATATAGCCATAATTGGCATCACTATTTCTCCATGATCCTTGTAGCATGCGCCCATCAAGTGGTCATATCCTAAAGACCATCGGATAAGGAATAGGAGAGAGACCTTATAGAGTTAAACTCCATGGCACGACTTGGAGAATGAAGAAGTGAAGTTTTTCCTAACATCCAATAGCCTCCTATTCATAAATGTGGCATGCTTCACATTTATGAACAAGACTCTACAAGACATGGTTTGAGACATCCTAAAATCATCCCAAAATCTTAGGCTCTAATACCATGTTTGTCACGACCCAGGGGTACCCCCAAGATGTAACACGGCATACTCGATCCCGAAGGGGTCTCATAAGCCTCATAGCATATAATGACATAACAACATAGGAAAATAGTGTAGAATTTAAAACTTTTCTTTACAATCGAAGTCTTTTATAAAATAATAGGGAGTCTACAACACTATGTCTCAAACCATCTATAACACTTCAATACAATTTTAGGGACACGGCCCTTAAAAAAGTCTAAAAAATAAAACAAAGACTTAAAGGACATAATGGTCAAACCCTACAAATAGTATGAGGACTCACCAATCTTCTTCTTCTTGATCTAGTATGGTCCGAGCCACGAGGGTGGAAGTCGATATCACCATACCCTACCCTTATAGAAAATGTAGAAATATGGGTTAGCACAAAAATGTACAAAGTATGGAAGCCATGCATAAAAATCCTTAAAACATGCAAAAGGGGTCATTTTAGTTGAAACCATGCTATATGCCAATTTTTAACATCATTTTTGAAATAGTTGGAGAATGTAGCTCGTAAGATGACTCATGTACAATTCATCATAGCATAGAGGATATCGTCATAATCACAAACATAGTCTCCAACATAAACATAAGACATATCCCAACCTTCACAAGATATAGTTCACACATATAGTTAAATAACAAGATCATCTCATCATAATGGAACTATCACATAAGCAACCCTAAGCTACACTTGTGCAATGCATAGATAGGATCCCATAATCATATCTACACTAAGCGTCGCTTTTAGGCCACCATGCACATACTTATCATGCTTTGATCTCATCCTTAGTCAATAAACATAGACAATGAAATATTCATGTTGATAGCTTATAAAAATGAAAGTCACTATTAGTAACACTCCGTACCATACATGAATAAACTCATATATCTTCATAACATAATAAAACCACTCCATAACCCCTTTCAAAGTCTACTTGTACAATGTATAACTGAAGTCGCATACCCCCACTCACACTAAGTAAAGCTCATTAAGAGGTCATAAGTATATTTCATGGTCATGTTCATAATTCATGTAAAAAATGCATTAACTCATAAATCATCATATCATAAGACAAACATACCACAATCACTCTTAAAGTCTACCTGTGCAATGCATAAGTAAAGTATCATACCACCACTCATACTAAGTAGAACCTCTTGAGAAACCATAGTACATAACTCATGTTCTTGTTCATATTCTTGTTCATGGAGGGAAATTATCCTTAACCGACATAGACAATGTGAGCTACTTGGAATCCGGTGTACTCCCCCACACCGAAAAGAGACGTCCTACTTGCCTAAGGTATATATATATGTATTAGCTTTAAGGTGGATCCACTAATTAAAGACCAATGAGGGCACACAGTTATGGGATATCGGGATTGCTTCTAGAAACCCCAAACCTATTGTATTGACGAGGGAGCTTCCATCTCATGAGATTATCTTTGGAGAACCCGGCCTTATTGACGGGAAGTCTTTAGTAGCCCAACCTTATTGATGGGAGGGCCTCTACCTCATTTTCCATATCCACTCGGTGCTAATCATTATTTCCCAAAATTTCATATTCAGTCTTGAATTGAATTTACATACTTGAACGAGTGTCTAAACCCTCAACCCAATACAATTCATAAAATAGCTCATGGATTCAATTAGGTGATAACTAACTTTCAACCTAGAATCATCTATATATGAGGAATACTTTCACATTAAAATCACGTCTTTTCATGAGAATAGACTTTCAATCAACCCAAAAAGATTATCATAGTCCTAGACATTTCATGCATAGTCATGTGTAAGGGTATGGGGAGAATGATCTTTCAACAATACCACAATTACATAACAATCATAGGATCTTCACTTTTTAAGTGAATCATGAGTTCATACCTAATTCTTATCAATCATGTACAAACCCTCATAATTTGCCCTCTAAGGGATATGAATCAAACTCAACCCAAACATCTAGAATTATTACAGTAGATAAGGGGAATATCATGAGTTAATATTACAATCAACACCTTAGTCACATAATAGTCATGTTCATGCATGGTGTGTGTGTGTGTGATTGTCCTTTTAATGACACAAAAACAATATAATCATCATAGACACTTCACTCTCAAAGTGTTCATAAAACATGCACATAATACGACAATCATGCATAATTTGCATATCTTGCATACAAGGATCATAGGTCACATCAAATCAACATATCTAGCATTGATTATATTAGACATGGATATAACCACAATTCAAGTAGTTCATTCATTGCATGCATAAGCTCATGTCCTCATATTGTAGGTCATGTGGGTAAATTCCTTCCACAATAATATGATATATAATTCAACATGCATAATAGCTTCCTTCTTAAAGCCTCAACATTCATAGCTCCTTTATTTTAGCTTTTACTCTTTAAGCCTTAGAATTCATCTTCGTACTACAAGCATTATTCTCAAGAAATACCTCACATGGTCATCATGTAAACCTAACACTCAAAGTAAACTAACCACATGCTTCATTCTTAACCAATTATAGTCATATAGCATCAAGTAGACTCAATATCAATACAACTCAATCATGATCTATCATATAGGCCCTAACCTAGTTCATTCATGTCTACAAGATTTACTTATAATCAATTCATGTTTAGGTCATACAATCTAAGGCAATTCATAAAGAAGTTCATCAATCTTATAAGGTCACATCTAAACCCTCAATTTGCCTCTTTCATGACATAACACTAGACTGTATCAATTTCACCTTAGAATCTTAGGTTAATCAAAAATACATGTATAGTCATACTTAAATCATGTAATTACACCATAAACGAATATTATTTACTCAATTGGGCCAATATACAACAATACCCACACTTAAGATCCAAGTTGGAAACATTGGGGATTTTATGGGTTCTTGGGGGAATTCATCATAAACCAACAAAAAATAATCAATTCAACCATAATTCATCATAAATCAACCATTGAAAATGATTTGGGAGTGAACCCACGACTTAGATTCAAACCCTAGCTTTTGGGGGAAATTGGAAGCTTTGAAATCAAGTTTTGAAGGGACTCTATGGGTGAAGGCTACCCATAGATGAAAAGCTACCATACCTTATGAAGATTTCCTCACGAAATTGAAGAGTAAAGGCTGCTCCTTCAACCCTAGACTTGACCTTGTTCTTTTTCTTTAATGTAGTTTCTAAAGAGAGAATATTTCGAGAGGAGGTGGTTTCTATTTTTGGGTTTGGGAATTATGAGTTGTAAAAGGTTAGTGAATAGTTTAAAAAGCCTTAAATAAGTCTAAATAATCAATATAAACCGACCCCTAATTGAACTAACCACCCTAGGAATTTACCAAGTTGCCCCTCCCTTGGCCGAGATTGGGCAGTCTACAGGTGCCACTCACGCCTACCTGACCCACGAATCGTGAGTGGAGTCACGCCCCGTCCTACAGGTACATGGGTGGTGGTTGCAACTCGTCATTTGGGCGTCTTGACCTACGATCAAGCCATACCGGGCATGGATGGACCTACGCCCAGTAGGTCCCATCCGTAGGTCCTAAGTTTTTTACAGCTTTTTGGTTTTGGGTTTATTAATCTTCTTACGTAAGCTCATAATTCTGTCATCTAAAACAATGAATTATGTTCATATGATTATGGGTAACTAAAAACGCCACAACTAGGGTTGTGGGAACCATGAGCGATTAACAAAGTCTGAATAGTAAATAAGCAATTCTTGAATAGTCTGGTGCATGCATTGATAATTCTTTCGTTTAGAAGTCTGTTTAGCGGTTGCAAACGTTAGAACTCACCTTGTTGCTACTTGTCGGACCAAGGAGGTAATCAACAAGAAAAGAATTATCAACATAGATTTAGTGTGATACTATCTAATAGGCTAGTGTTGATTGGTGCGAAGTAATAACTAAGCCA
>JAJOOS010010260.1:0-20663 GCA_029582725.1 Solanum chiquidenum
TCTCATATTTGAAGGTAAAATATATATAATTTAAAAAAATTAATTAATTTAAATATAATATAAAAATAATAGTATTTTTGGTTTTCCATGTATATTGATAAAATCCTAATTTATCATTGTGATAATTGGCAAAACACGTTTAATATTTAATGTTATATAAACTTTGATCATATATCATGGGAATCAAAATCAGATTTAATTGAAACCAGAAGTATAACTAATTGATAATATATTTTCTATGTAAGAGTTTGAAAAAGTTTTACTCATAAAATTACATCTTATATATTGTTAAATATATGTATCAATTAGTTAACTACTATTAGATATGGCAATGAAATGGTAGGACGGTTACTTCTAGTTTTAGAGAGAGATAGAACGCTGGACCACAATATTGACTTATTACGAGATAGATTATAAATATCACTATTGTCCATATTATTTCTGGATTAAATTAATAGAGTTTCATTAAAGGCTTGCTTGGACATGCATGTGATATGAAATTAGATTGATATGATGCTAAAGTTTTATTTAAACATGTAATTTTTTTAAAAATTAAGTTTATTTTACTCATAAAATGAAAAATCCGCAACTTGTGAAAGTTATCAAAATTTCTACAATTCTTATACAATCTTAACAGATGAGCGAACAATTGTTTATTTAAGCTATCGAACTACGCTAATGTTTCACATTTATAAATTGCATATCTCTGTGTTTCCTTTATAAAATGTTTGTGATAACAAACTTTTACATACATATAATTTTAATAAAAATTTACTAGTCTATAATAATAATAATAGCTAGTTATTCTTTAATATAATCTTTTCACAGATACTAACAATCTCTTCATGCTGAGAACAAGGCTTTTTCTGCAAAATGGTTGGTCTCTTTTTTTATTTACAAAATATAAACTTATGAATCAAACTTTACATTTGAAAAAAATTGATGTCATCTCCAAAATATCTTATACTCATCAAGCACCCAAGTCATTAGTCATGTACTGATTGTCTGTTGCTTTAAACTCAAAGTTCGGCCCATCATAATTCATGCGTTGAATTGGGCTTTCAGTTAATTTCTAAAGTCAATGAACAAGGCCCATTATCTAAAATTTTCATGTGAAAATATGACTAAGAGACTAAATTCTTTATTTTTAAGATACTTCTCATTTAAAGAAAAAAATGCTTAACAACTCCATCCACTTTTATTGCTAAAGCTACCTTGCCTCTACTATCAACTACACTACCACAAACCACCATTAACAACAGTTATCATCTCTACTAGCCATATCTTTATCATCATAGTCACTATAAACCAACAACCTTTTCTATATATTGTCAATCAGATATCATCACTAACAATCACGATTGACCATCATTATTAGACATTATCACGATTAGTTACCATTTATAACTATCACTTAACAACAACAATAATCAACACTCGTAACCATCGATATTAGCTCGCCATTACAACCTTTAACTACTATGTAAATTTTTTAATATTTAAATAAATATAATATTGAGATTAATTATTAATTATTTAAATTTTACACACAATATCTTAATATTAAATGCATATTTAAATGAAAAAATCTTAATTTTAATACATATATATTTATTATTCTAGTATAAATGCTTTTATCTGTAAAAAGAGAGACATTTAAAAAAAATCAAATCAAGTACTATTTAAATTTGTCATTTTTGCAAGTATTTAGGAAACATTGTGCACGATAAGATTTTGCTTGGAGAACACGTAATTTGTAATATTAATATTATTTTCATTTATAGTCAAGATCCTATTAAGACAACAATGAAGAAGAAATCTCATTGAAAGGGTAATAGTTGTAATTTATCAATGTACTTTTGGAAGCTCATAAAATAAGATAAATGACAAGTATAAGGAATATTGAATTATTCCTCTTTTACATGTAGGATATAGAAATCGAGTTGTTATATGCATCACTAATATCTTGTTGAAGAGATAAAATATAAATATGCCATGTCGTTTTATTAGAGGTTGAATAAGTAATTTTAAATTCATGCTACTTCATATTCATCAATCCATAGAATAAATCAAATAAAATGATAAGGTAGATTTACGACCGATAGACAAGTCTAGAATAGATTTTTAACGGGTCTAAGTTTTCAACAACAAAGGTGAAAACTTAATATTTCATTAACTAATAGTGCTGTAAAGAAGTGATAAGTACTCTAATTCTTAACCTTAGATTTTAGATTCTTCAAATTTAAGTCGGATTATGAAGTCAGTTTTGTAAAGAAGTCTCTAGCCCTAATATGAAACTTATTCAAACGACAACACAAAATACTTTCACGTGGCTTTAATTTAAATTCGGCCCTCAAATTTAGTCAAACATATTTTTTTCGCGCGAATTCAAATTTAAGTGCACCCTAATAAGAGAACCGAACCTCGATTGAGAAACAAAAGGAATATAATTTTTTAAAAATACGTGAAGTTTTAAAACCAAAAGCACATTATTTAGAAAAAATAGAAGAGGTAAGTAAGAGAAAAAGAGTTGATAGTCAAGTGAAGGAAGTATATAAAGGGAGATCTCACAAAAGCCTCCGTCTTCTCCTTCTTCCTCAACCAAGTCTACACAGTCTCTGCTCCTTCGCAGTTTTATTTTTATATAATTTTTTAAAAAATCAGAAAAATCTTTCAGTGATTTTGATTAAGAAACCCTAATTCTGGGCCGTAAGTTTTACTCCATTGTCAATACAAAACCCTAGTTCTTTAATCTTGTGATTGCCCACCATTAAATTTTCCGCAAGCATTTGAGGTAAGCCCCAAAAGATCTATGTTAATAAACGCTTAAGTATCGAATCAAATTCATTATTAAGTTATTATTCAGATTCATAAGGAAGAGTTTTGGGTTTTTTCATTCAAAAATCTGATCATTGTTGAGGTTTTATTAGGGTTTAGGGGTTTAAGGAACAGTTATGGATGATCTTGAAAAGGCAATACTTATAAGTTTTGATGAATCTGGGGCAGTTGATTCTGCTCTTAAAGCACAAGCAGTTGGCTATTGCCAACAAATTAAAGAAACCCCATCAATTTGTAGTATATGTATTGAGCGTTTATGTTTCTCTAAACTGGTTCAAGTTCAGTTCTGGTGCTTACAATGTCTGCACGAGGTTCTTCGGGTTCGGTATTCATCAATGGGTCCAGAGGAGAAATCCTTTATCCGGAAATCTGTGTTTTCATTGGCTTGTTATGAGAGCATTGATGATAAGAATTTGGTAAGAGTTCTGGATGGTCCAGCTTTCATAAAGAATAAGCTTGCTCAGGTTATGGTTACTTTAATTTGTTTCGAGTATCCGATGATATGGCCTTCAGTATTTGTTGATTTTTTATCAAATCTTAGTAAAGGTGTAGTGGTTATTGATATGTTTTGTCGGGTTCTCAATGCATTGGATGAAGAAGTTATTAGCTTGGACTATCCGAGAAGCCAAGAGGAGGTGGCTATCGCTGGGCAAATTAAGGATGCAATGAGGCAGCAGTGTATTTCTCAGATTGTTAGGGCTTGGTATGATATCCTTTTAATGTACAGGAATTCGGATCCGGAATTATGTTGCAGTGTGTTAGATTCTATGAGGAGGTATGTTTCGTGGATCGACATAGGTTTGATAGCAAATGATGCATTTGTCGGGTTGTTATTTGAGTTGATGTTGGTGAGTGGTTTTCCCGATCAACTCAGAGGTGCTGCTGCTGGTTGCATCCACGCTGTTGCTGCTAAGCGCATGGATCCGAAAGCAAAACTCACTCTTTTGCAGAGCCTTCAAATTAGAAAGGTTTTTGGTTTGGTAGCAGAGGATAATGATTCTGAGTTGGTATCAAGTGTTTCTTCTTTGCTTACTGGATATTCAACTGAGGTTTTGGAGTGTTCAAAGCGTTTGAACTCTGAGGATGGGAAAGCTGTCTCAACTGAACTATTGAATGAGGTTTTGCCCTCTGTTTTCTATGTAATGCAAAATTGTGAAATTGATGAAACCTTCAGTATTGTGCAGTTCCTCTCTGGGTATGTTGGCACATTGAAGAGTCTGGCTCCATTGACCGAGACACAATCACTTCATGTAGGTCAGATACTGGATGTTATTCGGTCCCAGATCCGATTTGACCCAGCATATCGCAATAACCTTGATATGTTGGACAAAACAGGAAAAGAAGAGGAAGATCGGATGGCTGAGTTTAGGAAGGATTTGTTTGTTCTACTTCGGAGTGTGGGCCGTGTAGCACCTGATGCAACTCAGCTTTTCATCAGGAACTCCTTAGCTAGTGCTGTTGCATCTAATGGGGATGTGAATGTTGAGGAGATAGAAGCTGCACTCTCTCTCCTATATGCCTTTGGGGAATCACTTAGTGATGAAACCATGAAAACAGGAAATGGTCTCTTGGGAGAACTAATACCAATGCTTTTGTCGACAAAGTTTCCTTGCCACAACAACAGGCTTGTTGCACTTATCTACTTGGAAACAGTAACGAGGTATATGAAGTTTTTTCAGGAGAATACACAATACATACCTTTGGTTTTGAGTGCCTTTCTCGATGAAAGAGGCATACATCATCCAAATAGGAATGTGAGTCGAAGGGCAAGTTATCTTTTCATGAGGATTGTGAAGCTGCTCAAAGCAAAACTTGTACCCTACATAGAGACTATTCTGCAGGTATGATTTTCCCACCCCATTGCCCCCATTTCATCTCCCAAGTTTCTGTCTATGGGAAAGATCTCATTTTCTTTTCTTTTCTTTGGATTCTATTTCTGAATTCCTCACTTGATATGTTCATTCAGAGTTTGCAAGATACAGTTGCTCAATTCACAACAATTTATGCTGTCTCCAAGGAGCTCTCAGGTTGTGAAGATGGTAGTCACATTTTTGAGGTACATCTGCAGACACGGTCTTAGGACAGGTGCATCAGAGATTTTTTCGACTTGCTGGCCTACTTCCTAACTCACATTCATGTCATGTTGTAGGCGATTGGCTTATTAATTGGAATGGAAGATGTACCCCTTGAAAAGCAATCAGAGTACCTGACCGCCTTGCTTACTCCTCTTTGTCAGCAGGTCATTTCATTAGCCAAAGGACTGTAAATTGAATTTTCTTTGGATGTTTTGATTAGCTTGATTGATGCATATATGCATTCAAATGGTACAAATGGTGCTTGCATTGTATGGTTGCATGTTTAATGTGGAATACGAGTATTTCTGGACATTTGCTTCCGTTAATTAGATGAACTGACTTTAGATACTTTTAACAGGTTGAGGCTTTGCTCTTAAATGCCAAAGCCCAGAATCCTGAAGAGTCTCCAGCAAAGATCACAAATATCCAGCAGATAATTATGGCCATTAATGCTCTGAGCAAGGTTTGTACTTGTGCTATCAAACTCGCTACATTTTCTTATAGTTTTCTTATCCTTGTACATCAAATTATTTTATCAATAACACAAAAGTGCGGTGTCAAAAGTATGTAAGAAGTTGGTTTGCAGTTCAATCACAATTGTCTTTCAAGGTAGCCCAAGTATTTGGAATTATCCTTTAAAGTATGGACATAAAACAACAACAAAAAGATCTTCTAGTACTGGTTACATATATTTCATTACTATGGGCATCTCTATTTCTTTTATACCAAATAACCCACAAAAAAACATATTGTTGCGTTTCAAGCTGACCTTCTTTCTGTGCCAATCTTATATAGCATGCTACTCGACAGTGCTTCACCATCAGATTTTGAAAAGCCAGTGAAATGTTGAACAAAGAGAAATCCAAGTTCTATATTTGATTTAAAGCTGCAATGCAAAATGTGGTTAATGTCCTCTCCAAACTCCTTACATGAGCAACTCATAATAATTCACCTCTCTTCATAATGTATGCCGTTAAGATGCAATTCTTCACTGCTCCCAATCCAGCATTTTATGAATTATATAAGTAATACCATACCTGATAACAGCAATTATGCCTCAGATTCCTCACTTAACATATTTCTACCTTTAAATTCATCTCAGTGAACATTATGCAGAGCAATACCTACACCTCGGTCCTTGATAAGTTTGGATTGGCTATATGAATCCACAACATTATACCAAATAAAATTAAAAATTAATAGTACTGGAAATTCTCAATATATTTTCAGCCATATGATAGTTGTCTTTAAGCAATTTTTTTTCTTGGGATTTCTGTCTTCTTGCTGAGCTTACTGCCATTTCATGTTTCTAGCACTGGTGATTGATTCGGCATTTGTAGCCTATTCCTCCTAACCTCACCACAATGTTTTTGCATGCCAGGGTTTTAGTGAGCGTCTTGTAACTGCCAGTCGTCCTGCAATTGGTCTCATGTTCAAACAGGTTGGTTGATTGGTGCTTGAGTTTTTCTCTTGCTCTTCTAGATTAGTTCTAAACTCCACCTCATGTTTTAATCTGTTTGTGCTTACCAACTACTGGTTACCATACATTGTGGCACACTTGATTATCAATATGCATGTCAATTATTTCGTATGTTGTTACAATTCGAAGCAATCCTGAATATTCTCCTTTCAGTAGTGTCACTATTTAAGGAGGTTGGTATCTGGATTGGCTGTCTTTATATTTCAATGGATTTTTGGTTGTTGACTTTGTTCTCAGAAATAAGTGAATGACAAAGTGTGTTGTTATTCCCCTTTCTTTTTTGCACTATTTGTTTTTCTGGTGCACCCGTTGTAGGGAGACAGATTTTAAATTTTTGTGGTTAAATAATGCCTTAATCCAAGTATTACTTTTCTCCATCAATTCTTATCATGTTGATTTCTTTTCATCCAGACTTTGGATGTCCTTCTACGTATTCTTATCATATATCCAAAGATAGAACCCCTGCGGTGCAAGGTATGTGTTCAATTTCTTGTTATTTTTGTTATATTTGATGCACCTTTGGTGATGCATTTCCTTTCCTGACGATGTTAACTCCTCTAGGTCACATCATTCATTCACCGCATGGTGGACATACTGGGATCATCTGTATTTCCATATCTACCAAAGGCACTGGAGCAATTGCTAGCCGAAAGTGAGGTGAAGTCATTATTATACATTTAACCAAAGCCAAATCATATTTTGGAAAGTGTACTGCGATATCATGTCTCACTATTTGGATCTGTGTTGTAAGATTAACTTTGATATCGGCCATAACAATCTTAATTCTGTGTCTTCTGGCTCATAGTTTGAGAAGCAAACCATTGGCCGATGCTTTGCATTTTCCTTTGAGAAAAAATAATGTTGACAAATGCAATGCATTTTGCTTCTGATGTATGTATTTTAGGCGAAGTTGTAGAATGTTCTAAACTACATTACAGCAACAACATACCCAGTGAATCCCACAAAAGTGGTTTGGGGAGGGTAGTGTGTACGAAGATTTCACCTTTACCTTTTGGAGGTAGAAAGACTGTTTCCGGAAGACCATCGGCTTAAGTGAAGCTAATCAAAGTAGTAATGGAAAGAAAAAATGGCAGTTAGGAAAAACATGACAACTAATGGGAAAGCAGTGGGGAGCATATATCACAGTCCCATTCAGTTTTACCTCAATAAGTAAGAAATCAATTAATCTCCAAGAAAACACTTTCAAGGAAAACATTTTCCTTCTTAACAAACACACCCATCATCTACATATAGCATACGCCATGAGACCTCATTCACGATTAGGGTAAACAAGTACACCTGAGGTCAGTTTTTTTTTTAAAAGCATGACTGAGGTAGATTCACGGTGTAAACTCACTGTTATAGACTTTTACTGAAATCCTTTGTATCTCCTGATACTGTTCTCTCATAGTAACTGCTAATTTATATTTATCTTTAATGATTTTTTAAATATTTAATACGTTTCCATTCTCCTGCACAGGACTTTTTGTAGCACTTCATTGCACACTTTTTCTAGGTTAATGTGCATCATGTGTAGATCCTTCATTATTTTATGTATAAAATTTTCATTAATTTCCTAGCAAGATAGATTGCAAGCATTTTAAGATAATGCAAGGTTTTTATTTGGTAGAATTGCATAATTTCTATGGTCAACAACTCTTTACCGAATTTCTCAATCTAAATCAGAGGCAAACTTAGGAAATGTTGGGAAGTGTAAAATCTTATAAATGGTTGGCATGGTATTTAACGAGTACAACATTATTGAGATGCATACAGATGAAATTGATAAAAATCAACAGTATTAATTTTGGAAACAATGAAGAACTATGTTGGCAAAAACTTCCAAGTTCCAACAAATCTATTGTTACAAATGTTATATAAAAGATTTTGATAAATTGATGTAAAACTAAACTATGTTAACATGCTTGATATCGTGGTATTTAAGAGATTGCGACAGACTGTAAAATGGAAAAGTAACTTTGTTCAGAGAGCATATGAGTGGTGTTCATTTCACATCAATGATTGATGTCTTCATGAGAATAACTTTCTTTTGTTTCTCAATGCAGCCGAAAGAACTAGCAGGCTTTTTGCTATTGCTTAATCAGCTTATCTGCAAATTCAACACTGGAGTTCAAGACATTCTGGAGGAAGTTTACCCTGCTATTGCTAGCCGAGTATTTAATATCCTCCCGAGAGATGCTTTCCCTACAGGTCCTGGAAGCAATACAGAGGTATGTGAACCCATCCTTTGTATGTAAGAGAATTGCCATCATAAATACCTAGAGAGTAAGCTGTGGCAACTCTTTAGTAGCTCAGCCCATCCTAGCCCTATTGTATATGGACTGCACTCTTTTCTATGGCTTGCAAGTGGAGAAGAGGGCGAGGGAAGGTGATATCCATTAGCAAGTTTTATTTTCCCAAAATATTAAGGCTAACTAATTGCTATCCATGAGAACCGTCTAAGCTGCAGTTATTTTCTAGCAGATGGACCTTAAGAGATGATTTTTACAAACATTACATGACCATGTCCAAGGCCAAAGTTAACATATCCGGCTGTCAACCGAGAACTCCCACATGCATAGTCCAGCCAGTTCCCAGCTCATTTGAGATTCATAAATTTTAGTTCATGCTGATTTTCCACGAGTGTTAGTACCAATTGTTCTGCCGTTATGTCCCTATTTCCTATGTACTGATTGTTTTACCCTTGCATGTCCCTATTTTCCGGGCTCTCATCTATCTTCAACTCCTAGCAATCCCTTGCTACCTTATGTTCATGGTTATCCTCTGGAATCTTCCTTATTTGTCTCGCTTCCATTTCTATTACTACGGATGACTGTTGGTGCGATTGAGCATTATCAGATTCGTTGGGATTCCTCATCTGTGATTTCTTGCCAGTTGCATTGTTATTGTTCCTTCATTCAGATTAGATTGGTCAGCATATGCACTCATTTTTGTAGAAGGATAAGACCGATGTATAGAAAATATCTTAAAGCTTGAATTATGCAGACCATAATCCTGGTTGGGTTATTACCATCTAATGTATATCCTGGATTTTGTATTTGCATTTGGAACTGAGGATGCTTCTTTTTATAGTTTTCTTTACTGTCCTTTCATGATAGTTGTATGTCATCTCAGGAAATCCGTGAGCTACAGGAACTTCAGAGGACGTTTTACACTTTCCTTCACGTGATTGCTACGCATGATCTATCATCAGTTTTTCTTTCCTCCAAAAGTAGGGCTTACTTGGATCCGATGATGCAGCTGATCTTACATGCATCCTGTAATCACAAGGATATCCTTGTTCGTAAGGTTAGTTTAGCATTAGTCTACTTGTGTTATTTAGTGTTCAGGAGCTTCACAAAAATATGTTATATCTCACTTATTGGAACTTCATTCCTTACCCTTCTTATTCAGGCATGTGTACAGATATTTATAAGACTAATCAAAGACTGGTGTGTGAGTCCTTATGGTGAAGAAAAGGTAAAACTGTCTTTGAGCTTCACTGCAGCAATAAAGATCAATTGTGTCTATTAGTATGTAAAATGTCTACTCTGTTCCAGGTGCCTGGTTTCCGAAGTTTTGTGATGGAGGCTTTTGCAACAAACTGTTGTCTGTACAGTGTCCTTGACAAATCCTTTGAGTTCCGTGATGCAAATACGGTAAGTTGGTGCATTGACTCGTCTAACGAACATTATCAACCCTGTCTGTTATCAGTTATGGCACAACAATGTCAGCACACAGTGCTTTGATATGAATATGTTGCTGTTACTGTGAATTAGTTCATTCTCATGTGGCTGATATTATTTCGGCATATTTGTGGCCTTTCCCTTCTGGAACTAGCATTTGGTGGACAAATTGAATATGTCCTCCTGTTTCTTCCTGCTGCAGCAATTTACTTGCTCTCTCTGATTGCCTCATTTTCTAGATCTGCAAAATGATACTTGATGTTTGCTATAGTAATATGATTGCAAGAATCTGATATTCCTGGGTTGCATAGTTGATCTCCCTTTCTTTTTTTTAATTACCATGGCAGCTTGTTCTTTTCGGCGAGATTGTATTGGTTCAGAAGGTCATGTTTGAGAAATTTGGGAATGATTTTCTTGTTCATTTTGTATCAAAAAGCTTGCAAAGTGCTCATTGCCCTCAAGATTTGGCTGAGCAGTATTGTCAGAAATTGCAGGTATTCTACTTTTTTTTTTTGACATGCTGAATTAAATTTTAGTAAGGATGGTGACAGAACCATCTGTTCAGAAAGCACTGTTTGAAGAACTGGAGAAAGTAGAGAACACAGTGTCGGAATCCTACTGTTTTTTCGAAGGGCGGGGCTATGAATAAAACCTCCATTAGTATCTACAAGCAAACAGAATGGATAATCTGCTTTTACTGATTTTTCCTTGTATTGTTCTGGCTTTTATTAGCAGGGTAGTGATATTAAAGCGCTGAAATCATTTTACCAGTCACTTATTGAAAATTTGAGACGTCAACAGAATGGAAGCTTGGTGTTTAGATAGCATTTCCTTACGATGAGATCAATCACTTTATTGTTGCCTATTTGCTTCTTGTTGTAACCAGTTGGTCCTGGTTAAATAATTTTGTCAACAGGTACGTGTCCCAATGTATATGCTATACTTATTTAATAGCATCATACTTTTCTTCTGCATGACTCTCTTTTATAATATTGTTATTTTTTATTTTACAGGGTTCTTTTCTGTACATATTATTCATCGAGTCTCATGGATAGCGAGGTATGGCAAATAGAATGCTTACATTGGTGAACTCGGAACTCCTATTCATATTCTATGTTGTAATCTGTTTTATGCTCTCGTTTGGTAGGTGTAAATTTGCGGAAGCAGTTTCTTGATATGAAAATGTTAATTTATCACAATTTTGCTGCTCACAACGGTGAAGGCTGCTGAAGGCGTTTTTGTGTAAATGTATTTATTTTTACAACGCCTTAAGGGATTTTTTTTACAGCGCCTTTGAGTTACTTTCTGGTCCCGTCTTCTTTTAACATTGAAAGGATTTTCAGTTAGTTCTATGTGCCTTCAATATGCAGGTGGGTTGGGACCTTTACAGAGGGTGGGTGGTTCCCAATGTCATCGTTTTAGTATCTTCAGTTTAGATCTACTGAGATGCAGTTTTTTCTGTGGTAGTGTTTGCATGAAGTAGTGCATTTTGATTGTATTTTGGCTATAATTTTATTTGTTCAAAAGTGGGGAAGAATTAGGCACTTGAAAGTTAGTTTTGTTGTTTTGTACATTGTCAAATAAAGATCAGTTTTTCCCAAGTCCTGTGTGTTTTGACATGGTTGTCTGTTAGTCATTCATTGAGATGTTGAATGGTTCGATTTTATGCAAGGTGGGTTGGTTATACGAATTTTCCTTTTGTCAGTTAATCTCATATCATATCATCGTCATAATAAATAACTTTAAAAGAGAAAAATACGTTGAATATATATAGATGCCTTTAGCTAACCAAGTTTGTGTTGATATCAAGCCATTGCTAGTCTTTTGAGATCACTTCCTTCACATAAGTTTAATGTATTCTCTTTTGACACCTTCAGTTAGCATGGTTTCACACCTACAAACTAGTGCATCCATAGGTTGATCTCATGTCACATTTCTCAATATGTGCTACTTGTATCATCTGGTAACTGTGGTCATTTTTAACCTCTAGTGTGCTTCACCCCGGTTCAAGCTTTAGGTCGGCACCCTTATTAATTTCGTCAAGTAACATAATGATCTACAATTATCATATACCTTGTTTGACTCTCGAAAAACAAGGTATTTTCTTGAGAATGAAATGTGAGGAATTATTTTTGAAACAATTGAGAGGAGAAATATATCATTCATGGATAAAAGTATCCATAAGGAGATCTGCACTTATTCCAACTTACCACATAAGCTCTGCTCTAACATGAATAATTCTGAATATTATCTGCATTATTATGACATACATACTTTTGAGTGAAGTTCACAACAAACCACTTCCAAGCAAAGAAAAGGATACGAAATTAAAAAAGACTTAAACAGAGCATCAATTCAAACAAACAAACAGTGCTGAATTAAACAGAGTAAAGTATTGATGGAAGCCCTTGGCTCAACCACAGTAGAAAGTGGAAACTTTTTGGGTGTTGAGAGCCCAAAAATTTCCTCCATGTTGAGTTCCTTAGGAGTCATATTATCAGGCTATGACCAATTAAACCCATGTAGAAGATTAGCTAAACTAGCTTGAATCACCTTAAGCCCCAAGCTGTATCCAGGGCACATCCTTCTCCCAGCTCAAAATGATGTCCTTTGACATCGATGGACATCTCGAGGAACCTCTCGGGCTTGAAAGCCTCAGGCTCGTCCCACAATGTAGGGTCCCTTCCGATAGTCCATACGCTCACCACCACCCTGGTTCCTTTTGGAATGTCATAGCCGGCTACCTTGAAGTCTTCCAGACACAAACGTGGCACCAACATCGTTGCCACGGGGTGCAGACGCATAGTCTCTTTCGCAATTGCCTCTATGTAAGGAAGATTCGGGATATCTTTTTCTTGTACCCATCTGTTTTGGCCTATTACTCGATCCAATTCCTCTGTAGCTTTTTTGAAAATCTTTGGCTTCTTTAACATCTCTGAAATTGCCCATTCCACTGTTACTGCAGAACTCTCAGTTCCACCAGCCAACATGTCCTGATAGCACATAGCACATTTTACTCATGTCATCAACTATAACCAAGCACAAGAAATAAATACAAATAACCTAACTATTGCTAAATAGTTTGTAGCTTACACTTTTTATTAATAATGTGCGGCTAAATATAATTAGAGACAGATTTTGTTATTTAGCTAAAAAAATTATTTCTGTTCTTTTAAGTTTTTTTGTCCGTTTTACCAAGACAGAAAGTGGAAGGGATATCATTTCTATGAACATAATCATTGATACAGTTCAATTATTACGAGTATACTACTATTATTTTTCTTGTTGGAAAATGATAGCTGAGTTTTGGGTCCACACAATATCTCGTCATTGTCCATATCAACAGAGTGGAGGAATAGTATACCATCACCTCGAGTGGAGCAGAGCACTAAGAATTCAGTGATTGATTAATGAAAATTACTTATAATCTAATTAGTATTTTCTTAAGTTATATATATCGTCATTATAAAAATGAAGTGAATACCTGAGTGAATGCTTTGACTCCATGTCTCTCCAGTTTGATCTCGAGAGTTGGATCATCAGCAAGCTGCAATAGAACATCCACCATGTCCTTAGCAACGTAATTTTCCACTGTGTTCCTCTTGGCGTTATGCTCATCAACTACATGCTCCAAAAACTTGTCGAATTTCTTGCTCACAGCTTTCATCCTCTTAACATAACTTTGCAAGTCCATGAAATCAATCCAGGAAATTGAATCTCCAATATTAAGGACACCATTAAGTAAGAACAATTCATCCAACATCTTTTTAAATTTGTCAGGTGTTACAATGGAGTTTTCGGATTCGTCCAAGTACCATTCTGCTAATAACATTTAAACTCAGAGTAGTCAAATAATCTTTCAGCAGAATCGGTGTTCCTGATATTTTGTTCAAATTATGAAGAATAGAATGAAGTTCCTCAGCCCGAATATACTCATATGAATCGAGCCGTTTCACGCTGAACAATTCCATCAAGCACATTCTACGTGCCTGACGCCAATAGGATCCGTACGGGGACCATGTGATACCGGAATAGTTATAGGTAGTGTACGACGGGAAAAGACCCGAATTGTAGTTGCATAATGGGTCCGTACTTGACGGAGAGATCATGGATGGATCGGTGAGGAAGGCTGCCAACGAGGTTTAAATTTCCGATGATCGGCCATGGTTTTGGTCCTGGAGGTAAGTTGAGTTTCCTCTGGAGAAGATATTTGGAGAGAAGCAAAAGAAACATAGTAGCAAGAAATACTGCAGTCCAGGAAGTAGCTTCCATTGAGTTGTTTGTACTACTTTTGGTAGTGGAAGAGGACTGATAGTGATTGTTAGTGTTAATTGTTTGGAGTGTGTAGTTTATGGCTTCACCAAAGCTGTATTTATAGTAATGGAGAGATGGTCTAATAGTGTTACTTACATGAATAATTGTCACGACCTGATTCCTCGAATCATGATGACACCTACTATAACCCACCAGTAGGTACGCCAACCCGTAACTCGAAACAACAAGTAATGGGTCTGAGGGCAGAAACTAAACAAGAGCAGGCAAAATTGGAGATAACAACATAAACAGGCGGAAGCAAACCAAAACATATATACAAATAAAGATCCATCCCAAAACCTAAAAGTCACTAGTACAGAGCTACTAACAAAATGAGTACAAGTCCCAAAAGTGGACCGCAGAGACTGGACTGTCTCGAAAGGTAAAAGACAAGTCTATATACACAAATGGAGACTGAAATAGTACAAAACGTCGTGTGCTCACCCCCATCTCCAGATCAGACTACTCCAACTGGATCAACACTGGCCACTGGTGCTCGGACCTGTATCACGAAACAGATGCAGAGCGTAGCATGAGTACCAAAACAACAGGTACCCAGTAGCCATCATAGGTCGACAAAACTTGAAAAGTAAAGGCAATATGAAAAGAAGGAATAACACTAACTCGAAGTCAAGAACGAAAATCTAACTAACAATGGAATGCACACGACTGTAGAAAGAACTAACTAAAGTAATCTATAAGCTAACTACACCTAACTGGACCCCATAAGCCCAGAAGGTACACTCGCGCACAAGTTAAATAAAAACCCGAACGAATCCTCATAAGCCCGACGAGTACACAGAATAACTATAACTAAAGAGAATTGCATATAAAAACCCAAGAACGGAGAACATCGAACCAGAACCTCAACCCTAATAAGTATAATCTGACAGTACGGAGGCCGAACCTCAAATCGGATGCTCACCAGAAGTACCAAAGTAACCAATCACAAGTATCAAGTATCTGAGGTCGGAACTCTAACCGGATGCTCTTTATAAGTATCTGGGCAATAGAGGTCGGACCTTAAACCGGATGCTCTATATAAGTATCTGGGCAACAGAGGCCGGACCTTAAACCGGATGCTCCATATAAGTATCTGGGCAATAGAAGCCGGACCTTAAACCGGATGCTCTATAAAGGTGCCAATGTAGCTGCTGAAAGAGTCCTAATCGATCCACGCTCATAAATGTCCGTGGAACGCCGTCCATACTTAGCCAATCAATGTAAGTCCTTGGAACCGAATTGAAAATCAAATTCAAATCGCGAAGCAGACTCGTGAAGCCGTAACATCGGGGAAAATAAGGATAACTATAGTTGGAGCAAGCGTATCGCCTAGCTAAGGCCCAAACTATCAGACTCAAGTCTGCTACACCAGTCTACAGGGATCTAAGCCGGTCGAGCGACGTCGGGGTAAAACTAAGACCTATCGGATCCGAATCATGTATTTCTAAGGCAAGCCCTAGTCAAACCTAAACTAAGGCCCAACATGCTTCAAATAAATAATAATTAAGCATGCAAGCACTCCACATAGCGAGGAGGGTCAATTAATAACACAAAGCATGCTCACAGTTACTCGATAATTCCCGAAATAGGCCGAAAACATGATTTCTAAACACCTATGCATGATTCAATAACTACCCAACCCAAATCCCAACTAATCAACATGCATTCACATTCTCAAGCTCAATCTAAGAGAGGGAAACCGTAACTTACCTGTAGACCGATCACACGCGCTTCAAAATCACTTCTCCGGAGCTTTCCCATTCCGAACGGCCTCAAAACGCTGCCCCGCTATCAAAAATAGAGTCACAACGTTATTACGGTCGTTTAGACACCAAAATCACAACAAACGGAGATGGGTCAATTTTGGAGTCAAAACGGGAATCGTGGGACCCGCACCGAACTGTTCGAATTTGACTCCATCAAGAGACCCAAAACAGTACCCCGAACTTGTGTTCCAAAATGGAACACAATTCGAGGCTCAAGACACAGCAAAAATTAACAAGCAAGAAAACCACACTTTAAACAACTAAAAGAAAACCTACAACAGTCTAACTCAAAATATACAAGGATCTAATGGTGTCCAGCACTCCTTGAATACTCTACAACGAAGCCACGGCAATTTTCAACACGTGAGACTTCGAATCACCCAAAACCAAGCTAAAATGAGGGAGATATGAACAAAACAAGAATGCCAAAAAGAAAGGCTCGAAAAAGGGTACAACAGTCAGGTCAATCGCGAAATTACCTCGAACTACGCGCACCCGACAACTTCCGAATACTCTACAGTGAATCCACCAAAAATACGGAGCTCCCGCACTTTGAATCGCCTAATTCGGATGAAAGATGAGAGAGTTATGAGGGTTTGAAGTTTGGAAATATATTACTGTTATTTCTGCATTTATAGCAGATTTTCTGCAATTTTTCCCAGAACTTAAAACTCGACGGGGTGCTCCTAACTCGTTCGGAACCCTGTGCACGCAAACGAGATATGCAACCATACCAAATTTGATATTCCGGACTCAATGGCGCAGTCAAAATTTCCATACGAGTTTATCTTGACAAAAAATAGGTCCCACACCCAAATGCAATTTTTAAGTTAAAAACCACAAAAGAACTCCGAAAAATATCGAAAACCTCGAGACACAAAAGAAAGGTTAATCTAGACCAAACTTGACATTCCGGAGCTAACCGCGCTGACGGAATTCCCATCCGAGCGCGTTTACTCAAAATGTTGACCAAAGTCAAACTTAGGCTTAAACTTAAAGTTAAAACGCCTAATCGCACAGACTCACACTGAAAACCTCGGGAGTCATGTCGACCATGCTACTAGCCTAAGATGACCCTTCCGGAGCAGATGGAATCCTCAGAAATGGATTCCGATGTCATCTTCTTGTACTTTTGATCGAAAATGATCGTTCAAGGTTCATAAGCTCCAAAACACAAAAACTCGCACCAAAACCAAACGAACGGCCAGGTGACCGAACTGTTAGTCCCAGCAAGTCTGACTTGGGGTCGCTAAAGAACTGCTCTAAACGACACACAAAAGGTAAGACGCAGAAATGACCAGGAGGGTCATTACAATAATAGTCAATAACACATATATTGGTGGAGTGACAACTATTCTTTCTTCCTTAAGGAGAGATCCTGAGTTTGAGTCTTCTTGGTATAGAGTCGCTTTTGTTAGGAAGCGTTTTATCCCAATGTAGAACTTTTTGCCACTAATTCGAATTTAGTACAACTTCAATGTAAATATCGGACACCGGGTGGGAGTGGACTGTAGAGAAAAGGAGTCTAATAGGAAACTTTGTTTCAGTTGCCTTGGGTCTTCCAACAACCTTTTTCTTATTTCCTCCTTACCTTCAACAAAAGTGTGTTAAACAACTAGAATTTAATAAGTACGTACTTACTTTATGTTGGTTTTACTCATATAAAACTACAGTTTATATATTGTGTGCGAAAAATCACAAATGAATCATAAGGGGAAAACGTGACGAATGGCTTAGTTAACATTTGTTATTCAAAATTTAGTTATTCGATTAATTTATATTTGCACAGAAATAAATCTATTTAAATAGCGAAGTGATAAGAGAATGACAAGTTGTAAGTTAGTACATTTCACTTTAAATTAGAAATCACGTGCTCAAAAACGTCAAGTCTTCCAATTTGGTACGTGATGCACCTTCCACCTAATTTTGTAAAGAATTGACCTCGACTTTGACTAATGACTCTTTGTTTTAATCCCTAAATAATTTTTAATGACCTGACGTGATGAACATTCATGAATAAAAAGTTTCCCTAAGGAGATCTGAAATTGTTCCAACTTACAATATAAGCTCTGCTCTAACATAAATAATTCTGAAATATTATCTGCGTTATTATGACATACATACTTTTGAGTAAAGTTCACTACAAACCACTTCCAAGCAAAGAAAAGGATACAACATTAAAAAAGACTTAAAACAGAGCATCAATTCAAACAAACAAACAGTGCTGAATCAAACAGAGTAAAGTTTTGATGAAAGCCTTGGCTCAATCACAGCAGAAAGTGGGAACTTTTTGGGTGTTGAGAGCCCAAAAATTTCCTCCATGTTGAGTTCCTCAGGAGTCATATTATCAGGCAATGACCAATTAAATCCATGAAGAAGATTAGCTAAACTAGCTTGAATCACCTTAAGACCCAAGCTGTATCCAGGGCACATCCTTCTCCCAGCTCCAAATGGCAAAAGCTCAAAATCATGTCCTTTGACATCGATGGACTTCTCGAGGAACCTCTCGGGATTGAAAGCCTCAGGCTCGTCCCACAATGTTGGATCCCTTCCGATAGTCCACACGCTCACGAGGACCCTGGTTCCTTTTTGAACATCGTAGCCAGCTACCTTGCAGTCTTCCCGACACTCACGTGGCACCAACATTGGTGCCACTGGGTGCAGACGCATAGTCTCTTTCGCAATTGCCTCTATGTAAGGAAGATTCGGGATGTCTTTTTCTTGTACCCATCTGTTTTGGCCTATTACTCGATCCAATTCCTCTGTAGCTTTTTTGAAAATCTCTGGCTTCTTCAACAACTCTGAAATTGCCCATTCTACTGTCACTGCTGAACTCTCAGTTCCACCAGCCAACAGGTCCTGATTGTACAATCGTGTCATCAACCATAAGAAACAAATACAAATAACCTAACTAGCTATGAACTTTCTCGTTAATCTATTGCTACATAGTTAATAGCTTACAATTTTTCTTATAATGTGGTGCTAAATAGAATTAGAGCCGTATTTTGTTAGTTAGCTACAAAATTTATTTATATTCTTTTACTAGTCACTTTTTATTTCTAAAATAGCTACAAATGGACCACCTTAAATTGTGCGTTTTACTTTAGACAGAAAGTGGATGTGATATCATTTCTATAACACTATCATTGATACAGCTCAATTATTACGAGTATATTCATTTTCTTGTTGAAAAGTGATAACCAAATTTTGGGTCCACAAAAATTTCCACACTCCATCCATATCTATCAATATAGTGGAGGAATTAACCCCAAGCAGAGCAGTAGGGATTCATTCAGTGCAAGGTTAATGAGAAAATTACCCATAGCTATGCCTATGTACCCTTTTATCTTTATACAAACGTTACTCCAATTTAATTTAATTTTTGAGTTTAAGTTATATATCGTCATTATAAGAATAAAGAGAATACCTGAGTGAATGCTTTGACTCCATGTCTCTCCAGCTTAACATCCAGAGTTGGATCATCAGCAAGCTGCAATAGAACATCCACCATGTCCTTAGCAACGTAGTTTTCCACTGCGTTCCTTCTCACGTTATGCTCATCAAGTACATGCTCCAAAAACTTGTCGAATTTCTTGCTCACAACTTTCATCCTCTTAACGTAACCTTGCAAGTCCATGAAATCAAGCCATGGAATTGAATCTCCAATATTTAGGACTCCATTAAGTAAGAACAATTCATCCAACATCTTTTTAAATTCATCAGGAGTCACAATCGAGTTTTCGGATTCGTCCAAATAACTTTTCCCCAATACCATTCTGCTAATAACATTTAAACTCAGAGTCGTCAAATAATCTTTCAGCAGAATCGATTTTCCCGATAATTTGTTCAAATTATGAAGAATAGAATGAATTTCCTCATCCCGAATGTACTCGTATGAATCGAGCCGTTTCGCGCTGAACAATTCCATCAGGCACATTCGACGTGCCTGACGCCAATAGGATCCGTACGGGGACCATGTAATATCTGAATAGTTATAAGTAGTGTACTTTCCGGCAGCGGTTTTAGGCCTGCCGACAAAGTTGATATCCATGGTTTTGAGGAAAATTTTGGCCATTTCTACAGAGGAGCCAACTACTACAGGAAAAGACCCGAATTGTAGTTGCATAATGGATCCGTACTTGACGGAGAGATCGTGGATGGATCGGTGAGGAAGGCTGCCAATAAGGTTTAAATTTCCGATGATCGGCCATGGTTTTGGTCCTGGAGGTAAGTTGAGTTTCCTCTGGCGAAGAAATTTGGAGAGAAGCAAAAGAAACAGAGTAGCAAGAAATACTGCAGTCCAGGTAGTACCTTCCATTGTGTTGATTGTACTTGATTTTGGTTGGAAGAAGAGTGATAGTGATTGTAATGGTAAATTGTTTTGATTGTGGAGTTTATGGCTTAACGAAAGCTGTATTTATAGTAATTGAGAGATGGTCGTTACTACGTAAATAATTTAATGAGTCAATATAAATTTAGTAGTCATTTTATATACTTTATT